>SRHC01001901.1:0-78252 GCA_004794325.1 Pomacea maculata
AAAAGGGATGTAGATAAATGATCACATAGGCAAGAAAACAATGTTGATTTATTGGAGGGTTCTGCTTAAAGAATTCATACCCTGTCACGCTAAAAACATTTCTTATTGATGATTCAAGTACATTTAAGCACGAGTGTCATCTTTAATCGATATAAAAGAACTATGTTCATCACAAAGATAAACAACTAGATTGCTAAGTTTGGATATCTTTCAGACCAACTTCTACGTAGACTTTAATGACTCGTCAGACGTCACTCTACCTGTGGAGTGTGACACGTGTGAGGACGGCTGCCGCGAGACAGCGACACACGAGTGCGGAGACTGTCGTCACAAGATGTGCTCCCGATGCAGTCGTCTGCACGCCATGTTTGCCAAGGGTCATCGCGTGCGACCTCTCGATGCTGGAGCTGCTGGCAAGGCTACATCTAAAGTCGTGAAGACAAGAGAGTGCCCGAGTCACGCTGGCCAATCGCTGTGCTTCCACTGTCATCAGTGTGACGTCAGCATCTGCCTGCACTGTAAGTTGACGTCACACGAAGGTCACGCAACAGAAGATTTTATGGCGGCAATTGTGCGAGCAAAAGGAGAGGTGACCAGACTTATCGTGACTGCAAACCAGCAGGTGAGTGTTTCTGACCAAATAAATAAATAAATAAAATAAAAGGATGAAATAAATCTTTAAATGTGTCACATTGTGTGCTACTTCTGTCTAGATCCAAGTGCTAGAAGCTGTGCTGGGTCGTTTGGAGCGAGATTCACTAGAGTTATCTCGCCGGAAACAGGAAATGACGTCAAACGTAGCTTCCAAATACGAAGCATTGGTGACGTGGGCGACCCGTGCACGTGACGAGGCGCTGGAGGAGATGGAGTGTGTGCAGCGTGCGGCGCTGAAGGAGATGGAGGCCGAGCGGATTGTGGCACGTGACACCAAGCAGCTGCTGTCTCGCCTCGTGACACGTGCGGCCTCTTCCTGTCACGCCGACGCCGACGCCGACATCGTCCTGCACAAATCGGAGCTGCAGGCGGCGCTGCTGGACGACGATAAGCTCATTCAATACCGTCAACGGGGTAACAAGGAGGGTCACGTGACCTTCTTTACCTGCAGGTCAGATGACAAAGCCGTGCAGCTAGACCAGGTACGAGACTTCGTGGGCAGACAGGAGGGACAGGTCCAGGACGAGCAGGACAAGATGGCGGTGATGACAATGAGAGAACTCTCAGAGAACGCTTTGGTGATGATCAAGTCACTGGAGGATTTAAAGATCAGCACGAGGACCATGATAGGTAAGAGGAACAAATGTTGAAGTCATAATATTTTTTAGATTATTTTATAGGTGGTATGTGATAATAATAGACAAAGTATAAGTAGAGCTGACTGAAATCTTATACAAAAACGAGTTTTGTTGTTATTGCATTGCTCTTCTAATATAATAATTGCATATATTAATCACACATACACACAAGCAAACGCACAAGCACGTTTGAAGTTTTAACTACTAAAAAGCATGTGTTACCCGTAAATAAAATAAGTATTTTATATGTCTTTTTTGCTCCTAATAGAAAATGCAACAAGACTGGTTTCATTTAGGGTCCGTCTGAGTACACCTATTACTGCGACGGCAGGAAATCCTGTGATATTCAATGTGGTCGACTTCAACGAAGGTGGAGGCTATGATACAACCACTGGTGTCTTCACGGCCCCCGTCACTGGAACTTACATCTTTGTAGCCAACTTGTATAACCACCAGTATGCGAGTGGCTATGCTTACTGCTCTCTCTCCATAGACAGTAAGAATATCAATTTTATGAACATTTCAAACAGTGTTGGTATGATCCACGATATTGTCAGCCTTAAGACCGGCCAGAAAGTGTCATTAGTACCAAACTCGCCGTTCACATTAAACAGTCACGAGACACACACATTTTACACAGGTGCCCTGCTGTGCGCCAACCCAGGCACTGAATGAAGTCAGTGAACACTCACAATGTGCCAACATCGACATTCTGGCATTGTAACATGTCTGTAAATACAGAAACTGTTTATTACCTGTGATCTGCAGAAAGACATGTTTTAACCTTCAGTACGTAACCCAGACCGAACAATCTGACACCTGCTGACAGACTTACAAAACTAACCGCTGTTACTGGTTTCTCAAAACATTTCCACAATCCCTTGTGGCCAATAGTATTCTTCTTTGAAACACGTGACGTCACTGACGTCTGCTGTGATCACAAGTAAAGCGGCAGCTTACATAAGGCGTTGTCATAACAACCTGTTGACTGGTTCACCAACAGACGTCTCCACCTTATGTCGTCAGGCATCTGACTATACAATGTTTAAATATTTCATGCAAATATAATCCAGCTGTTGTGCCAGAGTTCTTGGACCTAAGATGCATAAGCAAGGTTAACAATAATAATGCATAAAATTTATTTCCATGTGTTTAGAATTAAAATTATTTTAATTAAAATACCGATCCCCTACCTTGATTTTTTAATCTTTACAAATTAAATAAACAAAATAGCTCTTTTTTCTGAAACGATGTCTAGTATTTCCTTCATATTTGATTATCTTGTGTCAAATCAAATGTTACAGAAAGAAAATGACAAGAAAATGACTAGGAAATACTGTGCTTCTTTGATAAGGGAGATAACTTTTCTCCATACGATTTTTTGTTCATGGTTACTGTTCTTGGTCGATTTTGCTCCACATTGACTTTTGTAAAGGTTTTCTCATTTCCTTAAGTCTAAAGATTTGAACATTAATGATAAACGAATGAATTTATCTGTAGTCAGTTAAAGGTTTAGATACAACATTTAAACATTTTGCCACAAATAAAAGCAAATGAAGCAAATCCAAGACTGACAGTTTTGTCACGACTTTGGAAAGAGAGGATGGAAGAAAGGATGAATAATACTGACAACTGTAAATAAATTTGGACCTGTAACATTAAAGTGACAAATTACCACTAAAGGCCCTTCGTTTAAAGAACATCGGACACCCAACTCGTTGTCTCTGAAATAACTCATTTTAATTTTTATTTCTCTTTTTAACACACTGCACTATTCTCACTAGTCTCATTACCTGGGTTGAGTAATTTACCACAAATGCACAAACAGATGTTAAATGCAGTAGCGTGAATTGGTTGATTGTTGAGAAAACCAGCATGACAATGAAACAGTTTTCCACGAAACACGATTTATTGCTTTCGTTTCATTTCTTCGTCCCTCGACTGGGATCGGTCGTTGGTCGCTGGGTGGAGGGGGGTGGAGCACATGGATACAAGTAGCAGACTACAAGGCCCGCCACTCACAGGACGATAAGTTCTTCAAATTCTTAAGCCAGATCTTCCTCTCCCCTCCGCGGCATACGACCTTCTGCAAAGTACTTTAAAGAGCAGTGTTTGACAAAGTGTCCTGCCGGGTCACATGGCCAAACGAGAGCAGCAGTCGCCGCTTGACTGTTTTGACTGTTGTTTCTACGTCACTGTTAGCGGTGCTCGTTGATCGCAGGTGTGAATCACGTATTTTTCTAGCAGAGAATTAATTGAAGGATTGGTTTAGGAAGTTGAAATGTTAGGTTTAAATCTCATATATCTGTCATATCTGCAAACAGACACAAACCATTCATGTTGGTATTTAAATACCCTCCCCTGTCCACCTTAACGAGGAGTGAGCAAGGCACTAATCGCATCCACTTCGAGGACACACGCTTTCACGCTTTCCACGAGGCAGATGGGTAAGAACACAGGGACAACTCTACACATGTCCCCCCTCTACCTGCACTCACCATGATATTCTTTACATATTCTATCCTCTTTCCTGGATCAACCGTACAGGCAGACATTTAGAGCCGTCATTAGTCATAACCGTAAAGACGTTGTCACGAATGTTTCATGATAAATACCCTAGCTTGAACGTATCACTCACGCACCCTCATTATAAGTGTTCACTAGACCCCTGACCGGTATTACTTTAGTTCGCTTTCCTCCCTGTGAACTGAAACAAACTCATGTCAGTTGGCTTCGTGTACACGACAGTGTGTGTGTGTGCTAAGCAGCCGGTAAAGGGTGAGACCGTTGGTCCCTGCGTTTTGTGAAGGCGAGATAACATACAGTACGTGCTAGACGATCTTGACTGAGTGCATGTTTGTGAACTTAATCGACTGTCCTCCCCTCCACCCGAGAGCGACGCAGCGTGAAAAGTGTGACTAACAATCGATACCCCTTGTGCAGCGTTACCCCTTGTGTAGTAAGTCTTATCAGAAAAGTGTCACTGCGCATGTCTGAGTCTGCTTGTACTTGTTGCAGGGATTTTACATTTTCCTTTGTACTGCCGCTCCAGACTAGTTGTGGTTTCACTTGCTTGAAAAAGTCTGCCCTACAATACGGGAATCAGAACCATCGTTTCATTGGCATCGTTTTCAATTATTAATTGTTACAACTTTACCATATATAAGGACAGGCAGGGGGTTTCAATTACTACATCCAAATGGCGGCTGGACGACATTACAAGCGGGGCTCCGACTTGCGTTTGTCCTGCAGTCTGTGCATGGAGTCCTATCGTGGTCGCACCCCCAAGCTGCTGCCATGTTTTCACACCTTCTGTCTGACGTGTCTGGAGAACATCGTCCTCACCGCAACGTCCAAGAAATCAGCTTCACACGCAGACGACAGTCCAGTCAAAGACACGAAGAAAACATTTGAAGAGAACAAGCAGACCATAGAAGTTACTGAGAAGGAAACAAATCCTGGACAAAAGAAAGAAGACAAAAATGATGATAGTACCGAGGAGGAAGAAGACAAGGAAGTGACATTTCAGTGTCCTACATGCCGGGTATCTATACCTGTCCCCGCAGGTGGAGTGAGTCAGTTTCAGGTGAGACAGGAAGATCTACCTTGTCCGTTTATGTACTTCCTTCAGTTTGTCACAAGTATTATCCTGCTATACTCTAGCAATAAATCGTATAAAGGTGGTAACAAGTATTATTGTGAGATTCTGCAGCTAAGAACTGATCGAAGGAAATCAACAAAGCTTCCAGAATCTTCCCCTTATACTATTTGTGTCAAAAACCTGATAACATTTAACCAAACTTCTGTCAAGTCTTGTTGCTTTACTTATTCTCATTCTCCCAGCCACTTTCTTTTCTCTTCCTCTCTCTTAATTATTTCCTTTCATTGTTTTTTCGCTTTAAGGGGTTTCTGTCTTTTTAAAAAATGTGTTTTAGTCATTTTATTGTAGTAACGTACAAAACCCTTTCAAATTAAAAAATAACACGAAATAAATAGAAAAACTCTACTTTTTATACTGTTGTACAATACCCACGTTTGTTTGAACCCTGCGGTGAGGAAAACAAAACAAGAAGTAAATGGGTTGTGTTTTTAAGTGTGAAGCAGCCTTAAGTCTGTCTGAGAGAGAAAGTAGACCAAGTGTACATCTCACCTATTTCAGACCAACTTCTACGTGGACTGTGAAGATGAACCTGACGCCAGTCTAGACCTACCTGTGGAGTGTGACACGTGTGAGGACGGCAGCCGCGAGACAGCGACACACGAGTGCGGAGACTGTCGTCACAAGATGTGCTCCCGATGCAGTCGTATGCACCCCATCCATGCACAAGGTCATCGCGTGCGACCTCTCGATGCCGGAGCTGGTGGCAAGGCCACATCCAAAGTCGTGAAGACAAGAGAGTGCCCGAGTCACGCTGGCCAATCGCTGTGCTTCCACTGTCGTCAGTGTGACGTCAGCATCTGCCTGCACTGTAAGTTGACGTCACACGAAGGTCACGCTACAGAAGATTTTATGGCGGCTGTCACGCGAGCCAAAGGAGAAGTGAACAGACTTATGGTGACTGCAAACCAGCAGGTCAGTCGGCTAAATAAAAGCTTTAAATAATCTTTAAATTGTCTGACTATGCTAATCTGACCTCTATACATGGGAAATATTTGAATGCCTTTCTTGTGTGTAGATCCAAGTGCTGGAGGCTGTACTGGGTCGTCTGGAGCGTGACACGCTAGAGTTATCCCGCCAGAAGCAAGAAATGACGTCAAACGTGACTTCCAAATACGAAGCGTTGGTTACGTGGGCGACTCGTGCACGTGACGAGGCGCTGGAGGAGATGGAGTGTGTGCAGCGTGCAGCACTGAAGGAGATGGAGGCCGAGAGGATTGTGGCACGTGACACCAAACAGCTGCTGTCTCGCCTCGTGACACGTGCGGCCTCTTCCTGTCACGCCGACTCCGACGCCGACATCGTTCTACACAAATCGGAGCTGCAGGCGGCGCTGCTGGATGACGACGTACTCACCCGATATCGTCAGCGGGGCAACAAGGAGGGTCACGTGACCTTCTTTACCTGCAGGTCAGATGACAAAGCCGTGCATCTTGACCAGGTACGAGACTTTGTGGGCAGACAAGAAGGACAGGACCAGGACAAGGAGGACAAGATGGTGGTGATGTCAATGAGAGAACTCTCAGAAAAAGCCGTGTCGATGACCAAGTCAATGGAGGATTTGGGGATGAGTATGACTAGAATGATAGGTAAGTAGAAGGAATGTTTGAGGACTCACATTGTTGTTGGAATGTTTAAATAGTTTATGCATGATTATTCTCAGCTAAATAGGAGAACGATCTACAACCAATGCTCCTAACTTTAATTGAAATGTTATCCTGCTTTCTGTTGTGGATTTAAAATTTAATATTGTTAAGAAGTTACTTGTAAAAAATACTTATACGATGACAATATTCTAAAATATGACCTGCATGTAATGACTTTTTATATAGTGACGTGTGCGACATAGGTCTACAGTTTGAAATGAAATAACTTACATCTTGTACTTTAAATCAGTATTTTCAGTAACCTTCATATATTGTCAAAGTGACTTTGATATCTCAAAGAGCTGTAGCCATGACTAGGGAACTGAATGATTTCAAGATGAACACGATCGCGATGCTTGAAAAGACCAAGTCCTTACAAGAGAGACAAATGACACATAACAAATCCTTTTCTATGAGGGTAACAGAATAAGCAAAATTTATTCTTCTTTACATCTAGCCATTGATCTTAGAAAAAAAACTTTATTACTACAAAGACACTACAATAAAAAAGAAAAAAATACTTGTGTAGTACTTTAAAACTGGACGCATACAATGCCTCAATGTTATGACCATATACATTGTAAGTTAAGACAAATAATGTATAGCCATAGTCAGTCTCTATCGGTGATCTCGACGTCTTCTTAAAGTGACTCACTTCCAGTGGACCAATGATACTTCGTGATGTTGTTGTTGCTGTTAATAATATTACAACTAGCTGTAAAGTACCTTATAGGCACTATAAACTATACATGCACAACACAACTCATTCCATCACGCACACGCACACACACGCATTTCTTACGGATATAATATTTTCCACTAACTCGATTTATCACATTTCATTGTTGTCTTCTAACAGAAAATGCGATAAGGCCGGTGTCATTCAGAGTACGGCGAAGTGTAAACATCGCTGTGACGGCAGGAAAACCTGCGATATTCGATGTGGTCGACTACAACGAAGGTGGAGGCTATGATACAACCACTGGTGTCTTCAGGGCCCCCGTCACTGGAACTTACATCTTTGTAGCCAACTTGTATGCCGCGGAGTATGGGAGTGCCTATGGCTACTGCTCTCTCTCCATAGACAGTAATATTATGAATTATATGAATATTTCAAACTGCGTTGGCATGATCCACGATATTGTCAGCCTTAAGACCGGCCAGAAAGTGTCTTTAGTACCAACCACGCAATTCACATTATTGAATAATGAGGGACACACATTTTACACTGGTGCCCTGCTGTGCACCAACCCAAGCACTGAATGAAGTCAGCGAACACACACAATGTGCCAACATCGACATTCTGGCACTGTAACATGTCTGTAAATACAGAAACTGTTTATTACCTGTTACCTGCAGAAAGACATGTTTTAAACCTTCAGTATATAACCTAGAATGAACTATTTCACACCTGCTGACAGACTTACAAAAGTAACTGCTGTTACTGGTTTCTCAAAACATTTCCACATTCCGTTGTGGCCAATAGTATTCTTCTTTGAAACACGTGACACACAAGTAAAGCGGCAGCTTACTTAAGGCGTTGTCATAGCAACTTGCACACACCGACGTCTCCACCTTATTTCGTCAGGCATCTGACAATTCGATATTTAAATATTTCACACAAATATAATCCAGCTGTTTTGCCAGAATTCTTGGATTTAAGATGCTTAAGCAAAGCTAACAATAGTACATGAAATTTATTTCCATGTGTTTACAAGTAAAATTATTTTAATTAAAATACCGATCACCTACCTTGATTTTACATTAATTCAAAATTAAGTAAACGAAATATCTATTTTGTCTGAAATGATGTCTAGTATTTCCTTCATATTTGATTATCTTGTGTCATATCAAATGTTACAGAAAGAAAATGACAAGAAAATACTGTGCTTCTTTGATAAGGGAGATAACGTTTCTCCATACGATTTTTTTTTCATGGTTACTGTTCTTGGTCGATTTTGCTCCTCGTTGACTTTTGTAACTAATTGTAAAGATTGGAACATTAATGATAAACGAATGAATTTATCTGTAGTCAGTTAAAAGTATAGATACAACATTTAACTATAGCACATTAGAATTAATTTTCTTGTGTTTAGAATTAAATTATTTGAAAATACCGATTACCTATCTCGAATTTATATTCTTTTCAAATAAACGGAATACCTATTTTGTCTGAAACTATGTCTAATATTTCCTTCATATTTGATTATCTTGTGTCAAATCAAATGTTACAGAAAGAAAATGACTCGAAAATACACTCTTGGATAAGGGAGATAACTTTCTCCATACGATTTGTTTTCATGGTTGCTGTTCTTGGTCGGTATTGCTCCTCATTGATTTTTGTAAAGGGTTCTTTCATTTCTTAAATTCTAAAGATTTAAACATTAATGATAAACCAATGAATGTATCTGTAGTGGGTTAAAGTTTATAGGCAACACTTAAAAATATTCCCACAAATAAAGGGAAATAAAGCAAATCCCAGACTGACAGTTTTACTACCGTTTTGTCATGACTTTGGAAAGAGAGAATGGAAGAAAGGATTAATAATACTGACAACTGTAAATAAATTTGGACCTGTAACATTAAAGTGACACATTGACTCCAAAGGCCTTTCGTTTAAAGAACATCGGACACCAAACTCGTTGTCTCTTAAATAACTCATTTTAATTTTTATTTCTCTTTAACACACTGAACTATTCTCAATAGTCTGGGTTGAGTTATTTACCACAAATAGACAAACGGATGTTAAAGGCAGTAGCGCGAATTGGTTGATTGTTGAGAAACCAGCATGACAATGAAACAGTTTTCCCCGAAACACGATTCATTGCTTTCTTTTCATTTCTTCGTCCCTCGACTGAGATCGGTCGTTGGTCGCTGGTGTGAGCACATGGATACAAGTGGCGGACTGCAAGGCCCGCCACTCACAGGACGATAAGTTCTTCAAGTTTGTAAGCCAGATCTTCCTCTCCCCACCGCGGACCTTCTCCAAAGAACTTTGAATAACAGTATTCAACAAAGTGTCCTGACGGGTCACGTGGCCAAACGAGATCAGCAGTCGCCGCTTGACTGGTTTGATTGTTGCAACCACATGACGTAGCACAGTTAGCAGCGCCCGTTGATCGCAGGTGCGAATCCCGTATTTTGCTAGCAGAAAATTGATTAAAGGATGGGTTTAGGAAACTAAAATGTACAGGTTAGGTTTAAATCTCCTATCTGTCATATCTGCAAACAGAAGCAAACCATTCATGGTGGTCTTTAAATACCCACCCCTGTCCACCTTAACGAGGGGTGAGCAAGGCACGAATCGCATCCACTTCGAGGACCCACGATTTCCATTCTTTCCACGAGGGAGAACACAGGGGCCATTCTACACCCGTCCCCACTCTACCTGCCCTCACCATGATATTCTTTACATATTCCATCCTCTTTCCTGGATCAACCGTACAGGCAGACATATAGAGCCGTCATTAGTCATAACCGTGATGACTTTGCCCGGTTATTTCACTCCCTCATGATAAATACCCTAGCTTGAACGTATCACACACGCAGACCCTTATTATAAGTGTTCACTAGCCCATGACCGGGATTACTCTAGTTCGCTTTCCTCCCTGTGAACTGAAACAAACTCATGTTAGTTGGCTTCGTGTACACGACAGTGTGTGTGTGTGCTAAGCAGCCGGTAAAGGATGAGACCGTTGGTCCCTGCAATTTGTGAAGACGAGATACCACACAGTACGTGCAAGACGATCTTGACTGAGTGCATGTTTGTAACTTAATCGACTACCCTCCCCTCCACCCGAGAGAGACGCAGTGTGGAAAGTGTGACAGTCGATACCCCGTGTGCAGCGTTACCTCTCATGTAGTAACTGTCACTGCGCATGTCTGAGTCTGCTTGTACTAGTCACAAGTGATTTTACATTATCCTTACTACTGCCGTTCCCGAGTAGTTGTGGTTACATTTGCTTGAACAGGCCTGCCCGACAATACGGGAATCAGAACCGTCGTTTCATTTGTATCGTTTTCAACTATTAATTGTTACAAGTTTACCATATATAAGGACAGGCAGGGGGTTTCAATTACTACATCCAAATGGCGGCTGGACGACATTACAAGCGGGGCTCCGACTTGCGTTTGTCCTGCAGTCTGTGCATGGAGTCCTATCGTGGTCGCACCCCCAAGCTGCTGCCATGTTTTCACACCTTCTGTCTGCCGTGTCTGGAGAACATCGTCGTCACCGCAACGTCCAAGAAATCAGCTTCACACGCAGACGACAGTCCAGTCAAAGACACGAAGAAAACATGTGAAGAGAACAAGCAGATCATAGAGGTTACTGAGAAGGAAACAAATCCTGGACAAAAGAAAGAAGACAAAAATGATGATAGAACCAAGGAGAAAGAAGACAAGGAAGTGACGTTTCAGTGTCCTACATGCCGGGTCTCTATACCTGTCCCCGCAGGTGGAGTGAGCCAGTTTCAGGTGAGTCACATGAAGATCTTCTTTGTCCGTTTATGTACTTCCTTCAGTTTCTCCCAAGTTGTATCCTGCTATAAGTTAGCCATAAAACGTATGAAGTGGTAACCAAGTATTATTGTAAGATTCTGCAGCAAAGAATTGATCAAAGTTTATCCACAAAGTTTCCAGAATCTTGCCCTTATACTTGTTGGGGAAAAATCTTATAACATTTAATCAAACCTCTACATAGTCTTGTTACTTTATTTATTCTTATCCTCTCAGCCACTTTCTTCTTCTTCTCTTCTTCTCTCACTCTCTCTCTCTTAAATATTTCATTTTATTTTTTGCTCGCTTTAAGGAGTTTGTGTTTTAAAGTGTTTTAGTCATTTTATTGTAGAAACGTACAAAGCCCTTTCAAAGTACAAAATAACATGAAATAACATACAAAAACTGTACATTTTACACTGTTGTACAATACCCACGTTTGTTTGAACCCTGCGGTGAGGAAAAAAAACAAAACAAGTAAATGCGTTGTGTTTTTAAGTGTGAAGCAGCCTTAAGTCTGTCTGAGTGATTACTATCTGGGGGTATAACATTTTTTTAAAGCTTTTAAAGCTTCTTTTCAACAAGGCAACCTGAGGCACGCAAAGAAGATAACAGGAACACATTTGTATTCTATTGAATTACGAGTCCTGTGTGTTTGCAAAGTACAGTGTAAACTACACCTTGTGCAGCCATTTCACGCCGTTATACTCTTGCATTGTGAATATACAGATACTAAAATGTTGATGGTATATTTTTGGACTCTTGTCAAATTACCAAAAACAGCAGAGAAAAATATCTTAACTGAATTTCAATACTATCAGATGAACTACACTTATACCCAAAATTAGATTATTAATTTTAGATTATTGCCCGTTATGCCGGTCGGCACGTAGGGCAGCGACAAAGGTCCTCCATTTTTGCCTGTCCTGGGCTAGACTCCCCACAGTACCCCAGCTGAGGTTTAGGGTCTTCATGTCTGCCTCCACAGTTCGGCGCCAGGTGTTCTTGGGCCGACCTCGCTTGCGTTTTCCTTCTGGAGTCCAGTGTAAGGCAGTTTTTATGATGGAGTTGCTCCCGCCTCTGATGACGTGACCAATCCAGCGCCATCGCTTCTTCATCAGGATGGTGGTCATACTCTCCTGCCCACACTGGGCAAGTAGTTCTTCGTTGGAGATTGTCCTTGGCCAGAAGATGCCCAGGATTCTTCGCAGGCTTTTGGTGTGGAAGACTGACAGTTTGTTGAGGTCGCTGTCAGTCATTCGCCAGCACTCCGAGCCATACAGTAGAGTGGACATGACCAGACTCTGGTAAAGTCTCAGCTTGGTATGGATGCTGTACTGTGTCGACTTCCAGATGTTGCATAGGCTACAAAAGATGCCCCTGCCTTTGCTCAGTCTGCTCTGGATGTCACGGCCTGCTCCTCCATCTTGCGTGACCACGCTGCCCAAGTAGGTGAAGCTTTCAACCATCGGCAGGTCTTCTCCCTCTATGCTGATCGGTGTTGGATTGGTGGTGTTCAGGGTCATCACTTCTGTCTTTGTCCGGCTGATGTGCAGTCCGACCTGCTGCGCAAAAGAGTGCAGGCGAGTCGTCTTCTCCTGCATGTGCCGGTGGGTGTGTGACAGCAGGGCCAGGTCGTCGGCAAAGTCTAGGTCTTCTAAGTTCGTGGAGAGTGTCCATCGTATGCCTGCCTCTTGGTTCGTCTTCCGTTGTATGGCGCGTTACCCAGTCAATGACAAGGTTAAAGAGCAGGGAAGACATCACGCAGCCTTGTCTCACTCCGGTCCTGACCTCAAGGCTATATACCCAAAAGTATCACTATAAAACTCATAAAGCTTTCGTCTTCCATTTTTACATTGTTTTTCAGTCAATCTTTGATTTTTGTAGGATCTTAAAGATTAATCATATTCATCATTTTTTTAACAACAATTTAAATGATTAAACGTATTAATTTATTTCCTTTCCAGAAAAACAGTTGCCAGCGTAAAGTGTTAGCATCAAATTAACGATAACTTTGACCTGTACTTGTAATCATGTATATCAATATTGCTACAGCATTTTATACTTATGGATACTCCTTTCCCCGACAAATACTTTTCTACTATTATTAATACCTTTTTCTGTCCATACATTGGTCGGATTTCAGATCAGTTAAAAAGTAAATAAATATGTGCAGACAAAGGTAAGCCATTTAAAGCAATCACATGACGAGAATCATAATCTTCCATCTCATGTGTTTGGACACACTTTATAGATTGGAATATAATTTATATTTTGTGACACGATTTACGTTGTAACCTAACTCTATCATAAAATGAAGCAACAACGATAGCAACATTTTGCTAGAATAAATAAATAGGACATCTAGAGAGCAAGTAGATCAAGTGTACATCTCACCTATTTCAGACCAACTTCTACGTGGACTGTGATGATGAACCTGACGCCAGTCTAGACCTACCTGTGGAGTGTGACACGTGTGAGGACGGCAGTCGCGAGACAGCGACACACGAGTGCGGAGACTGTCGTCACAGGATGTGCTCCCGATGCAGTCGTATGCACGCCGTGTTTCTCAAGGGTCATCGCGTGCGACCTCTCGATGGCGGAGCTGCTGGCAAGGCCACCTCCAAAGTCGTGAAGGCAAGAGAGTGCCCGAGTCACGCTGGCCAATCGCTGTGCTTCCACTGTCGTCAGTGTGACGTCAGCGTCTGCCTGCACTGTAAGCTGACGTCACACGAAGGTCACACTACAGAAGATTTTATGGCGGCTGTCACGCGAGCCAAAGGAGAGGTGACCAGACTTATGGTGACTGCAAACCATCAGGTCAGTCGGTTAAATAAATGTATAAGATAACCTTATTAAAATTATCGGACTATTCTAATCTGACCTCTAGACGAGGGAAATATTTGAATGCCTTTCTTGTGTCTAGATCCAAGTGCTGGAGGCTGTTCTGCGTCGTCTGGAAAATGACACGCTAGAGTTATCCCGCCAGAAGCAGGAAATGACGTCAAACGTGACTTCCAAATACGAAGCGTTAATGGCGTGGGCGACCCGCGCACGTGACGAGGCGCTGGATGAGATGGAGTGCGTGCACCTTGCAGCACTGAAGAAGATGGAGGCCGAGCAGACTGTGGCACGTGACACCAAACAGCTGCTGTCTCGCCTCGTGACGCGTGCGGCCTCTTCCTGTCACACCGACGCCGACGCCGACATCGTGCTGCACAAATCGGAGCTGCAGGCGGCGCTGCTGGATGACGATGCGCTCATTCAATACCGTCAACGGGGCAACAAGGAGGGTCACGTGACCTTTTTTACTTGCAGGTCAGACGACAAAGCCGTGCAGCTAGACCAGGTACGAGACTTCGTGGGTAGACAGGGGGGACAGGACCAGGACAAGCAGAACAAGATGGCGGTGATGTCAATGAGAGAACTCTCAGAGAACGCTTTGGCGATGATCCAGTCACTGGAGGATCTGAGGATCAACATGAGGACCATGAAAAGTAAGAGGAACAAATGTTGAAATCACAATATTTCTTAGATTATTTTATATGCGGTGTGTGATTATGATGTGATTAAAGAAAAAGTATAAGTGGATTTACCGAAATCTTTTTCAATGGTGTTAATGTATTGGTCTACTACACAGCAAATTACAGAACTGAGCTCATCACAATATTGTTTATATCCACTAGTGTTAAAGATTAATTATCTACTAAGTATTGTGTAGTCTGTCAATCTGGCTGTCCTCAATGTTTGTGTTTAAAACTTCTGTCTTTGTACATAGGCTTGTATATCAAGAATTTGGTGGTGGTCACCAATACTTTGAGCAATATTATCTTTCTAATTGTTAGTTTATATTATATGGTAATATAATAAATGCCTGTAATAGTTACACACACAAGCAAACGCACAAGCACTCTTGAAGTTTTAACTAATAAAAGCATATCTGACCCATGAGCAACAAAAGAGTATTTTATATGTCTTTTTTTTCTCCTGACAGAAAATGCAACAAGACTGGTTTCATTTAGAGTCCGTTTGAGTAAACATACTACTGTGACGGAAGGAAATCCTGTGATATTCAATGTGGTCGACTACAACGAAGGTAGCTGCTATAATAAAGCCACTGGTATCTTCACAGCCCCCGTCACTGGAACTTACATCTTTGTAGCCAACTTGTATATCCAGCAGTTTACGGGTGGCTATAACTACATCTCTCTCTCCATAGACAGTAAGAACATCAATTTTATGAACGTTTCAAACAGTGTTGGCATGCTTCACGATATTGTCAGCCTTAAGACCGGCCAGAAAGTGTTCTTAGTACCAAACACTCCGTTCACATTAAACAGCAGTGTGGGTTATACATTTTACACGGGTGCTCTGCTGTGCGCCACCCCAAGCACTTAATGAAGTCAGTGAACACTCACTTCGACATTCTGGCGCTGTAACATCTCTGTAATGAGAAAACCCGTTTAGAACAATAACATTTTTGTGTCGACATACTATCGTTAATATTTGAATTAAATAATTGATAAGATGTCAAAGTCAAGACAAAACCGCGTGAACAAACTAAATATCCGAACGGCCAGCTTTTGCTTGTGTAGATATTACATTTGAATGTTGTTTACTCTAGCACAGGCTGTAAGCAGCGGTCTCTAAATATCACGGTATCAGACTCTTCGGCTCTATTCAATAGCTTCAAACCTGCGGACACTTGGAGGAAATTTTAAAAGTAAAAGTCCAAATAATGTTCAAAACGTTGTCGTGCATAGAACATGAGACGGTGACTTTACAGGAACTGCCTCCATCGTCTTCCTCCTAGATACATTTTTCCTCCGGTCCTAGCTATTGCCGGGAAAGGTCACCTAAAGAATAAAACATTAATTTCCTTTAAAAGTAATGTAGAATGCAGTGAACTTCATCTTCTTACATTATTATTGAACTGATGTTTTGAGTCACATATTATTTGTGAAATTTAAATAAAAACTTACATCTTCTCATCATGATGGTGAGAGGCAATCATGACCACAAACAACAAACTTTTTGCTACATTAAAGGAAATGAAAACTGTTTTATGTAATCGCGACACATTTTCCTTGTATGCTTAAAGCACTTCCATTATTCACTCTTACCGGTCTGTAAATAGAAAGAAATGTTGTCCCCTTTAATAAATAACCCAGACCGAACACGTTCATACGTACTAACAGTTCTTACAAAACTAACCACTGTTATTGATTTCTCAAACAAATTGTATTCTTCCTTTTTACCCCCGAGTATTAATCTGTTAACCCTGTAACCTCACTGATATCTGCCTATGTCGTAAGTAAAGCGGCAGCTTTAATTAGTAGTTGCCATAGCAACCTCTTGAGATTTACATAGAAATCTTAACCATATTTCGTTAGGCATTTGACTATTTCGATTCTTCTTATCCTTAAGGCAATTTAAATATAGCATATGAAAATATTTTTCCTTGTTTTAGAATTAAAATAATTTGATTATACAGATTCATAAATTGAGCTGATTTTATATTTATTAAAAGTTTAATAAACAGAATGTCTATATTGTCTGAAATGGTGTCTTGTGTTTCCTTTCATATTTGATTGCCGTGTGTTGTGTAAAATGTTACTGTAAGAAAATGTCTGTTAAAAATACTGTAACTATTTTCTTCAATAAGGGAGATAACTGTTGTCCCACAATATATTTTCCCTTATTGATTCTTGTCATGGATTCTCTTCTCTTCAACACTTATGTATTAATTTTTTTTTTACGAGAAACAAATGAATGGCTCTGTAGTTCTAGTTTCAGTTTATATACAACATATAAGCCCTTGTCACAAAGAAAAGTAAACTCATAACCGAAAGTTTTGAATGCTTTTTGTCATGACTAGAAAGAGAGAAGTGAACAAAGTTTAATGATGAAGACAACATTTAAATTAATTAACACATAACAAATTTTGATCTGAAAGAACACCGTCACTTTTTAAAAGCGTTTTTTAAAAATATAGATATCGCTCAACTAGTTCATTAGCTAACTCACATTTTATTTTAATATACAGTGGAACCTCGGTTAGCGAACGCCTCGGTTAGCGAATATTTCGGATAACCAACAAATATTTCGTTGAAAGTTTGTCTCGGATAGCGAACAAAATTTCGGATAACGAACAGCCACGTGAACCACACGTGACCGACCAGCATGTCATCATTCGCGCTCGAGACACAGTTACGATCGGTCGTTTCTTATCTGTGCCATCCTTCTTATTTAGTGATTTTTTTGCTTCATTTTAATAAGATAATCCTCGATCGTGGCTTCAAAGAAGATTAAGAGCAATTAATAGCAGTGAGGTAATGACAAGGAAGCGGCCAACAAATGAATTGAAAAAGGAAATGATTTCAAAGTATGAAGGTGGCATGCGTCTGTCGGATATGTGATGTCGTATTACCGAAGAGTTTTACAAAAAAGACAGAAGGAACAGACACTGGACAAGTTTTTTCCTTTAACCTCAAAGCTACAGAAAAAGGAAGTCACCCCCGATTTTATAATGTCACGTGTTCATGGAGGGGGAATCAAAGCAGTAATTCCACCCCTTCCTCCCCACACCTGCTTCCAACCACGCCGTCAAAAGGCATGTTTTCTGATGTTTAGATGCTTTCGTTAATGTTTTTATGTTTATTTAACTCCATTTATATTGCATTATAACTGTTCTCATTAAAACAAATACCTATGTAGCCGGTAACTTTCAAATATTAGCTAATCAACAGGGCCGGGAACCAATTAAATCTATTTCCTTTATTTCTTATGGAAAAAATTGTTTCGGATAACGAACATTTCGGATAACGAACAGCTTTCCAGAACGGATTAAGTTCGTTAACCGAGGTTCCACTGTAATACTTACTCTGTAATATATACCTTCACTTTGTGGTGCGTATTTCGTCGCACTGCTTTGGTCAAGTCATTTACCACAGATGGACAATCGGATGCTGAAAGGCAGGTGCGTGTTTAGAGAGCGAATTTTTTTATTGTTAAGAAAACAACTGGAATAGTTGACAACCAGTGTGCAGCGGTTCCCCGAAACTTTCATTTCATTATTCCCTCGATTTGCACCAGTTAGGGGGAGCACATGGATTCAAGCGACAGACTGCAAGGTCCGCCACTCACAGGGAAGCAATGTAGCAGATGTGACAGATGACACCCCGTGTACAACGTTCCCCATCATCTTGAGTAGCAAGTCTGATAAAAAAAAACAAACAAAAAAGTGTCACCGCGCATGTCTAAGTCTGCCGGTACTCGTCTCCGGTGCATTTACATTTTACTTACTATACTTATTCATGTTGCTCCCGAGTAGTTGTATACAATACGGAAATCAGAACAATTGTTTCATTTCCTTCGCTTTGATCTATAAAGTGTTACAAGTGAACCATATCTAAGGACAAGTAGAGGGTTTCAAGGTTTCGAATACTACAAATACTTACTTTAGCACTGGCTGTAACTTCTAAATATCATCAGATAGTTTAGTTTAATCAAACAGGTTCGAAGTACGTAGCGTGACGTATGGTGTGCGCGCAAGGGGAGGCGATGTGCGTGTTGTGACGTAACGCACGGCCTGTGTGGTGTGTGACGTGGTGTTATGTGCAGGGAGTGTGACCCGATGTCCAACGTGTCTAGAATGTGACGTAGTATGCGAAGAACGTGATGTGTGTGTGTGTGAGAGAAAGAGACCTGATTGTGACGTGTAGCGAAGATCTTGCCTGTGGAAAGGTTTTCTGGGTAATCCTCATTTCCTACTTGTCTTCGTGCAAACGCACAATCATAGACATCATTTAGAGGATATATTCTGGTTGTTAAGAAACAAATAAACTTTAAAAAAGTACAAGCAGGAACTTTCAATCACCATGTTATTTTGTAAAAGAAAAGTTTACTTTAAAAAACAACCATAATACTAGATTATACACATACATTACAAAAAATATTTGTAAATGTGAAAAGGAGGGATACATATCTGTGGGTGGACTTAGACCAGTTTATCAGCATGTAACATTTTAAAAAATCAGTCTTGACGGAGTAATTTTAAAAAATCGCCGTCTCCAAAACGTATTTTTCTTTGAGCTGTACGCTGATACCAAGATCCGCTCATTCTTAAAATGTTTTAATTAAGCTTGGATAATACTATCCCGATTTTTTAGCTTTTACTTGCGCGATGAATGTATCGCGACAGTCAGCGTTTTAAATGACCATGATTAGAAGATAACTTGCTACCAAAAGGGAGACAACACCTTTTTGCTACGGATTTGCTTGATGGAGTTACTGTTCTTGACCGTTCGCTGTGCCTGCTTTGAGTTGTATGACAGTAACTCCGGTAACACTTGCTACAAAGAGGATTATAATCAGAATAGTTTTTTGAGATATTTGTCATTGAGAAAACTTATGCACCAACAAAATAAAACTTCAGAACTAGCAGCAGTAAATACAGTAGAGATGATGATGATTGATGATGATGAGGAGGAGACTTTCGTTATTTTGGATTAATCTTAATTATCTCTGTCTTAATTATCTGAAAAGTGTTTATCGTCATTGTCACGCTAAAGTGGGTATATATGGTATCAGCACAATTGATAAAAGATATACTTTACACCTCACGCGGCAACGAAAAAAAAATCTGATCGCCAGCCAGGTATGTGCAGCCATTGATAAAATATTTGCTGCCAAACGTTCTCACTGAATATTCCGAAGTATTCTTTATTAATCTGATTAATGTGACTGCGATAGTCTGGACCATATGAAAACCACAAGTTGAGAAACCACAAATCATTAAACTATGTTCATGTTAAGGGACAATTAGAGATAAAACACAAAAGTAGACGACAAGATAAAATCTGAAGACTTACTTTTAAAATCAATTAAAGACCCAAGGTTTTTTATGTCTGGTACCTCAGTAATGGGATCTGAACTGATACATCAAGCAAAAGCAAAAGTGAAAGTACAGTCTTCTTTAGGAGTAGAGAAAAGGAAACTTATCATCAGGAGCACGTTGCTGACTGTATTATACAATTATCAATCAAAAAGTATCAATGAAACTGTAACCTTCACGACAGGCAGATAAAAATTACTATCAAAAACAAATCACTGCGCATGTCCAAATTATCCGCCCCTTTTCGACCTATTTCCCGCACATATCATCACACTTTAGTCTTTTTTAGCGAAGGGAGCTAGTCGGACGTAGTTTTTGCCGCAAAAATCATATTTGACACCAAAATATAATTACCACATCACAACCGAGATTTTAAAGACAAGATGGCGACTGGGCGATATCAAACTCCAGACTCCAGTGAGGTGCGTTTGTCCTGCAGTCTGTGCATGGAGTCCTATCGTGGTCGCACCCCCAAGCTGCTGCCATGTTTTCACACCTTCTGTCTGCCGTGTCTGGAAACCATGGCTGCTGCAGCAGCTTCCACAAAATCGTTCTCAAACGAAACAAACGCAGATGAAGACAAGAAGAGTGGAGAAGATGCCGTCATAGATGAGGAACAAAGCAAAACAAAGACCTTCCTGTGTCCGACGTGCCGTGCCTCCGTTGTTGTGCCTGAGGGTGGAGTAAGTCAGTTACAGGTGAGTCACTAACGGAAAAAAAAACACAAAGGCCTGGGCTAGCGTTGTCATGATTGCATATTCATTTGTTAATACTTACAGGTTCTGTCAGACTGATTCTTACCTTCAGCCCACTTTCTCAAGGTTAAAAATTTCTTCAGGTGAGTTGGCATGAGACAATTTAAGATGAGACCGTTCTAGGTGAATCAGATCCATGGCAGTCAACAAAATGCAGTGCCCTGATTATTTGAAACAATGTTGTCCTAAAGCAAATTCTAAAATAAGGTTTTGTTTTTAAAGAATAAAGAATAAAAGGGATGTAGATAAATGATCACATAGGCAAGAAAACAATGTTGATTTATTGTAGGGTTCTGCTTAAAGAATTCATAGCCTGTCACTATAAAAACATTTTTTATTGATGATTTATGTACATTTAAGCGCGTAATTAATACTTAATAAAGAAAAAAAGGAGTGTAATCTTTAATCGATATAAAAGAACTTTGTTCATCACAAAGATAAACAACTAGATTGCTAAGTTTGGATATCTTTCAGACCAACTTCTACGTGGACTTTAATGACTCGTCAGATGTCACTCTACCTGTGGAGTGTGACACGTGTGAGGACGGCAGCCGCGAGACAGCGACACACGAGTGCGGAGACTGTCGTCACAAGATGTGCTCCCGATGCAGTCGTCTGCACGCCATGTTTGCTAAGGGTCATCGCGTGCGACCCCTGGAGGCCGGTGTTACTGGCAAGGCCACCTCCAGAGTCGTGAAGACAAGAGAGTGCCCGAGTCACGCTGGCCAATCGCTGTGCTTCCACTGTCGTCAGTGTGACGTCAGCATCTGCCTGCACTGTAAGCTGACGTCACACGAAGGTCACGCCACAGAAGATTTTATGGCGGCTGTCACGCGAGCCAAAGGAGAGGTGACCAGACTTATGGTGACTGCAAACCAGCAGGTGAGTGGTTCCAACCAAATAAAAAAAAATAAAATAAAAAAATAAAAAAAAAAAATAAATAAAAGAATGAAATAAAATCTTTAATTGTGTTCCTGTGTGTGCTACTTCTGTCTAGATCCAAGTGCTAGAAGCTGTACTGGGTCGTTTGGAGCGTGACACGCTAGAGTTATCCCGCCAGAAACAGGAAATGACGTCAAACGTGACTTCCAAATACGAAGCGTTGGTGGCGTGGGCGACTCGTGCACGTGACGAGGCGCTGGAGGAGATGGAGTGTGTGCAGCGTGCAGCACTGAAGGAGATGGAGGCCGAGCGGATTGTTGCGCGTGACACCAAACAGCTGCTGTCTCGCCTCGTGACGCGTGCGGCCTCTTCCTGTCACGCCGACGCCGACGCCGACATCGTTCTTCACAAATCAGAGCTGCAGGCGGCGCTGCTGGACGACGACGCTCTCACCCGATACCGTCAACGGGGAAACAAGGAGGGTCACGTGACCTTTTTCACCTGCAGGTCAGACGACAAAGCCGTGCAGCTCGACCAGGTGAGAGACTTCGTGGGCAGACAGGAAGGACAGGACCAGGACAAGCAGGACAAGATGGCGGTGATGTCAATGAGAGAACTCTCAGAAAAAGCTGTGACGATGACCAAGTCAATGGAGGATTTGGGGATGAACATCACTAGAATGATAGGTATGTAGAAGGAATATTGCTGTGTGCGACATAGGTCTAAATTTTGAAATGAAATAACTTACATCTTGTACTTAAATCAGTATTTTCAGTGACCTTCATATATTGTCAAAGTGACTTTGATATCTTAGAGAGCTGTAGCAATGACTAAGGAACTCAATGATTTGAAGATGAACACGATCACGATGCTTGAAAAGACCAAGTCCTTACAAGAGAGACAAATGACAAATAACAAATCCTTATCTGTGCAGGGCTTCTGCTAAGGCTAAATTCTTTGGGGTCCCAGGGACCCCTTCCTCAGATTTCTAAGGGGTCCCAGGCTAACTCTAAGGGGTCCCTTTACAATGTAGAAAAAAATCAACAAATCAACTACTTTGTTCAACTGCCTTTCAGGCACACCAAGCGCTGTAATGTATAGTCAGAAACGGCGAGATTTCTGTGCCATGATGTCTGTGCAAGCATCTGTGATGAACTTATGCTCACTGTACTTGGGGTGCTCACTTTCTTTCCGTTTCTAAGGCAATGAATTTAACCACGCTGTCAACGACATCTTTGAAATAAGTTAAATAAGCTGCACCTGGTGGTGGATGGGAGAGGATGTATGAATGCCTCAGATGCCATCATTCAAGAGGAGGTTCTCGACCGTAACCTGGCAATTATATAATAAGTTAGTGAGAACTAGAGTTGTAAGAAACATCAACGAGAGGTGGCACGTTGCTAAAAGTATAAAAGTTGGGATAAAAAAAACTGGTGCAAGGTAGAAAAGCGAACCTCGAGGCATGACGTGGCTCCCACAGCTCAGTGACATTCAGTGGATTCTGAATGTTACGTAAATCATGAGATGAAGGGGGATCGAAGGTGTTTGAAACTGTGCAAATAAATTAAACGAGTTTCAGTTGCAAACTATATTTAGCAATAAAACGCCTTTCTCAGCCGACTAGTACTTGATGTAGGGTCTAAGAAAAGTGAGGCGAAACGGCTTCTATCTGAACATACTGTCTTTCCTTACATCTTTCTTTACTCATAAGAGGGGATAATAATATTTAATACTTTCAGTTCATTCCTCCTGATGACTGACCTAAAGTACACCTCGGTTTGAGTCCAGTCTTTGAACTTTTACAAATGGCCAACAATTCACGACTGTGTAGCGGGGGCGCTGTTTAGACCTAGTCCCTCCACCCCATATCCCCTTCCACCCCACGCGTGGTCGCGCGAGCGGCGCGCAGCGCGAGACAGGCCAGCAACTGCGGGTGACGTAGTGCCCAAGCTGCCCTGTATAAAAAGCGGGTGTAGGACAGTCAGGCAGGCACGCTTAGAGATAGACACCCCGAGAACCTTGAGTTAGCGAGAAGTACCTTAGTACCGCAAGGCGCCCTGGTCCGCTGGAAATAGCGGCTCGCGACTCTCAGTCTCTTTTCTCTCGTCCCCACCCCAGGAAGTTGAGTTAACGAGAAGTACCTCGGTACCGCAAGGTGCTGTGGTCCGCTGGAAATAGCGGCTCGTAATACTCAGCTTCTTTCCCCACCCCTGAGCTAGCGAGAAGTACCTCGGTGCCGCAAGGCGCTGTGGTCCGCTGGAAATAGCGGCTCGCATCACTCAGCGTCCCACCCCACAGAGTTAGGTGTTAGGTTTTGGCTAGGCAGGTAGGGTTAGGATTAGGGTTAAGTTTGGCAGTTGTCTTGATTGGTAGATGTATATATTTTGTAAATAAATTTATGTCTTAAACTGTAGCACTTGTGTGAGCGTGTAGTGTCAGCGAGTGCTAGTGTGTGTACTGTCCCCGTGTATTTAGTCGTGACACAGCAGAAGAGAACACCCGAGAGAAGGTCCGGCGGAACTGACACACCAACCGAAAGGACACTTTACGTGCAGTTAGTAAAGCAGGGTCTTTTGTGGGCTCCTAGGTCGGCTGTAGCTCGGGTGCGTGGAGAAATAGGGATAGGAAAAGTAAAGAACACAACGCGAGGCAGTAAGAACTAGGCGACGCACCCGACTAACGAGAGCCAGAATTTTTGGTAGCGTGGAAAATTCTCCTAGGGAACTCCCGTCCTCTTCCCTGTACCGACAAAAGAGGAACGGACTGATTTGGCGCTAGGGTGTTAGTAGTGATAGGTGCCGGTCGGTCCGGTTACAACTGCAACATAGTGCCCCCACTGTGTCTTTCTTCGCTTATCTAACCCGACCATTATGCGATCAATTCAGTTGTTTTTATGCTTGTGTCATTTGCGCTGTTCATTCTTCTCTCCTTTATAAATTCTAGTTTTGTTTGTTTGTGGAGAAAACAGTCAGTCCTAACCCCGACAGAATGTTCAGACAGAAGTCGTTTCGCATCAGCGCTCAGACCCTACCGCAAGTACTGGGTGAGGGAGACGATTTATTGCCAGGCTAGTCGGCAGTGCCTGTGATGTCCACCCCGCCTTTTGTCCGGGTAGTAATTGAAGACGACTGGCCGATGGCAGTCCGCACCTCGTGTACTCCTACCTTCCCTTGCACGGACGATACCCCTCATTTCCCATTTCCCTCCGGTGGGAAGATATCGGCCTTTAATGGAACTCTTCTTGGTAAGGGAAAACAAACTCAGTGCAAGGGAAGTTACTCTCGCCTTGCAGCAGACGACAACAATAGGTTGGTCTACGATGTCAGACACTACACCTACCCAATTTTGTATCTGTTCTTCGCCCATATTTGAAGGGGTCCCCTGGGACCCCATTGAGGAAAATTGAAGGGGTCCTCCGAACTTTTAATGCGTACTGTACGCAATTTTTTGCGTAATCAGAAGCCCTGTCTGTGAGGGTAACAGAATAAGCAAAATGTATTCTTCTTTACATCTAGCCATCGATCTTAGAAATAAACTTTATTGCTACAAAGACACAACAATAAAAAAGAAAAAAAATACTCGTGTAGTACTGTAAAATTGGACGAATACAATGCTTCAGTGTTATGACCATATACATTGTAACTTAAGACAAATAATGTATAGCCATAGTCAGTCTCTATCGGTGATCTCGACGTCTTCTTAAAGTGACTGACTCCCAGTGGACCAATGGTACTTTGTGATGTTGTTGTTGCTGTTAATAATATTACAACTAGCTGTAAACTACCTTATAGGCACTATAACCTATACACGCACAACACAACTCATTCCTTTACGCACACACGCACGGAATTCTTACGGATGTAATATTTTCCACTAACTCGTTTTATCACATGTCACTGTTGTCTTCTAACAGAAAATGCGATAAGGCCGGTGTCATTCAGAGTACGGCGAAGTGTAAACATCAATGTGACGGCAGGAAATACTGTGATGTTCGATGTGGTCGACTTCAACGAAGGTGGAGGCTATGACACAGCCACTGGTGTCTTCACAGCCCCCGTCACTGGAACTTACATCTTTGTAGCCAACTTGTATAACCAGGTGACTGCAAGTGGCTATGGCTACTGCTCTCTCTCCATAGACAGTAAGATTATGAATTATATGAACATCTCAAACAACGTTGGTATGATCCACGATATTGTCAGCCTTAAGACCGGCCAGAAAGTGTCATTAGTACCAAACACACAGTTCACATTAAACAAAAATGAGGGTTACACATTTTACACCGGTGCTCTGCTGTGCGCCACCCCAAGCACTGAGTGAAGTCAGTGAACACACACAATGTGCCAACATCAACATTCTGGCACTGTAACATGTCTGTAAATACAGAAACTGTTTATTACCTGTGATCTGCAGAAAGACATGTCTCAACCTTCAGTTCATAACCTAAAACGAACAATTTCACACCTGCTGACAGACTTACAAAAGTAACCGCTGATACTCGTTTCTCAAACAATTTCCACAATCCCTTGTGGCCAATAGTATTCTTCTTTGAAACACGTGACGTCACTGACGTCTGCTTTGGTCACAAGTAAAGCGTCAGCTTACATAAGGCGTTGTCATAGCAACCTGCTGACTTTTACACACACAGACGTCTCCCCTTTATTTGGTCAGGCATCCGACAATTCGATGTTTAAATATTTCATGCAAATATAACCCACTTGTTGTGCCAGAGTTCTTGGACTTAAGATGCTTAAGCAAAGTTAACTATAGTACGTGAAATTTATTTCCATGTGTTTAGAATTAAAATTATTTTAATTAACATACCGATCACCTATCTTGATTTTACAGTCTTTCAAAATTAAGTAAACAAAATATCTATTTTGCCTGAAATGATGTCTAGTATTTCCTTCATATTTGATTATCTTGTGTCATATCAAATGTTACAGAAAGAAAATGACAAGAAAATGACTAAGAAATACTGTGTTTCTTTGATAAGGGAGATAATTTTTCTCCATACGATTTTTTTTTCATGGTTACTGTTCTTGGTCGATTTTGCTCCTAATTGACTTTTGTAAAGGTTTTCTCATTTCCTTAATTGTAAAGATTTGAACATTAATGATAAACGAATGAATTTATCTGTAGTCAGTTAAAAGTTTAGGTACAACATTTAAATATTTTGCCTCAAATAAAAGCAAATGAAGCAAATCCAAGACTGACAGTTTTAATACGGTTTTGTCACGACTTTGGAAAGAGAGAATGCAAGAAAGGATGAGTAATACGGACACTATTTAAATAATTTTGGACCTGTAATATTAAAGTGACAAATTACCACTAAAGGCCCATCGTTTAAAGAAGATCGGACACCATACTCGTTGTCTCTTAAATAACTCATTTTAATTTTTATTTCTCTTTTTAACATACCTGCACTATTCTCACTAGTCTCACTACCTGGGTCGAGTAATTTACCACAAAGAGACAAACGAACGTTAGAGGCAGTAGCACGAACTCGTTGATTGTTGAGAAAACCAGCATGACAATGAAACAGTTTTCCCCATTGCTTTCGTTTCATTTCTTCGTCCCTCGACTGGGATCGGTCGTTGGTCGCTGGGGTGAGCACATGGATACAGGTAGCAGACTACAAGGCCCTCCACTCACAGGACGATAAGTTCTTCAAGTTCGTAAGCCAGATCTTCCTCTCCTCTTCGCGGCGTCGGACCTTATCCAAAGAACTTTGAATAACAGTATTCGACAAAGTGTCCTGTCGGGTCACGTGGCCAAACGAGAGCAGCAGTCGCCGCTTGACTGTTTCGACTGTTGCAGCCACGTGACGTAGCACACTGTTAGCGGCGCCCGTTGATCGCAGGTGCAAATCACGTATTTTGCTAGCAGAGAATTAATTAAAGCAGGGATGCACAACCTACGGCCCGCGGGCCATATCCGGCCCGCGAAACTTCTGCCCACAGTGCAGGAAATCGGCATGTTAGTAATAAAAGAAAACCTTAAAAAAACGAAAAAAAAAAAAAAAAAGGAAGAAGAAGTATTTATCCCCACGTAGGGGCGTTTCCCAATCTTTTTTCAATGGACGAACATTTCGATTCATTGCTCTGACTTGGTGTCTCTACGATGCAGCCGGACATTCAGAAGTTGGTTTCGGGAAAACAACTTCAAATATCCCACTAATTAGTACATAATTAATGGTAAGTACAACTTGTTTCTAATAAAAAATGGTATCTGCTCTATTTTTTTTTCCTTTTTGTATTTTTGCGGTGAAGTGGCCCGCGTCACGGCTGTCCGAAATGGATATGGCCCGCAGGCCGAAAAAGGTTGGGCATCACTGAATTAAAGGATTCATTTAGGAAGCTGAAATGTACAGGTTAGGTTTAAATCTCCTATATCTGTCATATCTGCAAACAGACACAAACCATTCATGGTGGTCTTTAAATACCCTCCCCTGTCCACCTTAACGAGGGGTGAGCAAGGCACGAATCGCATCCACTTCGAGGACCCACGATTTCCATGCTTTCCACGAGGGAGAACACAGGGGCAACTCTACACATGTCCCCCATCTACCTGCCCTCACCATGATATTCTTTACATATTCCATCCTCTTTCCTGGATCAACCGTACAGGCAGACATTTAGAGCCGTCATTAGTCATAACCGTAAAGACGTTGCCCGGTTATTTCACTCCCTCATGATAAATACCCTAGCTTGAACGTATCACACACGCAGACCCTTATTATAAGTGTTCACTAGCCCATGACCGGGATTACTCTAGTTCGCTTTCCTCCCTGTGAACTGAAACAAACTCATGTCAGTTGGCTTTGTGTACACGACAGTGTGTGTGCTAAGCATCCGGTAAAGGGTGAGACCGTTGGTCCATGCGATTTGTGAAGGCGAGATAACATACAGTACGTGGTAGACGATCTTGGCTGAATGAATGTTTGTAACTTAATCGACTTCCCTTCCCTCCACCCGAGAGAGACGCAGTGTGGAAAGTGTGACAGTCGATACCCCGTGTGCAGCGTTACCTCTTGTGTAGTAACTGTCACTGCGCATGTCTGAGTCTGCTTGTGCTTGTCACAAGGGATTTTACATTTTCCTTTGTACTGCCGTTCCCGAGTAGTTGTGGTTACACTTGCTTGAACAGGCCTGCCCGACAATACGGGAATCAGAATCATCGTTTCATTTGTATCGTTTTCAACTATTAATTGTTACAAGTTTACCACATTTAAGGACAGGCAGGGGGTTTCAATTACTACATACAAATGGCGACTGGACGACATGACAAGCGGGGCTCCGATTTGCGTTTGTCCTGCAGTCTGTGCATGGAGTCCTATCGTGGTCGCACCCCCAAGCTGCTGCCATGTTTTCACACCTTCTGTCTGTCGTGTCTGGAGAACATCGTCGTCACCGCAACGTCCAAGAAATCAGCTTCACACGCAGACGACAGTCCAGTCAAAGACACAAAGAAAACGTGTGAAGAGAACAAGCAGAACATAGAAGTTACTGAGAAGGAAACAAATCCTGAACAAAAGAAAGAAGACAAAAATGATGATAGTGGAGAGGAGGAAGAAGACAAGGAAGTGACGTTTCAGTGTCCTACATGCCGTGTCTCTATACCTGTCCCCGCAGGTGGAGTGAGTCAGTTTCAGGTGAGTCACACGAAGATCTACTTTGTCCGTTTATGACCTTCCTTCAGTTTCTCCCAAGTGGTATCCTGCTAGAAGTTAGCCATAAAACGTATGAAGTGGTAACCAAGTATTATTGTAAGATTCTGCAGCAAAGAAATGATCAAAGTTTAACCAAAAAGTTTCCAGAATCTTACCCTTATACTTGTTGTGGCAAAAACATGATAACATTTAATCAAACCTCTTCCAAGTCTTGTTGCTTTATTTATTCTATCCTCCAAGCCACTCTCTTCTCTCTCTCTCTTTCTTCCTCTTAAATATTTCATTTTATTTTTGCTCGCTTTTAGGACTAAATTTTTTAAGCTTCTGTTCAACAAAACAATTGGAGACCCGCAAAGAAGATAACGAGGAACACAGTGGTGCTCTATTGAATTACGAGTCCTGTATGTTTGCAAAGTACAGTGTGAACTACACCTTGTACATCCATTACCTACAGTGTTAATAACTTCTCTCATTCCACGCTTTTATACTCTTGCATTGAAAATACAGAGTTACTAAAAAAGACATAAATGTTTATTCTACATTTTTGGACTCTTGTCAAGTTACCAAAAACAACAGAGAAAAATATCTTTACTCAGTTTGAATACTAATGGAGGAATTACACTTGTAACCAAAAAGTATCACTACAAAACTCATAAAACTTTCGTCTTCCTATTTTTGCATTGTTTTTCAGTCAATGTTTAATTTTTGTAGGATCTTAAAGATTAATCCTATTCATCATTTATCTTTTATTAACAACAATTTAAAAGATTTAGCTTATTCATCTATTTCCTTTCCAGAAAAATTTTCTAGCGTAAAGTGTTAGCATCACGCCATCTATAACCTTGACATGTACGTGTAATCATGTGTGTCAATATTGCTACAGCATTTTATACTCATGCATACTCCTTTCCCTGACAAATGCTCTTCTATTTTTATTATTAATACCTTTTTCGGTCCTGACATTGATCTGTTTTCATATCAGTTAAAAATTAAATAAATATGTGCACCCAAAGGTAACCCTTATCTTGAACACTTTTGTAGCAATAACATGAAGAGGTTCTTAATCTTAAACCTCATGTGTTTGGTCATACTTTATCGATTGGGATATAATTTATATTTTGTGAAATAATTTACTTTGTACCCTAACTCTATCATAAAAGGAAGCTACAACGATAGCAACATTTTGCTAAAGTAAATAAATATTACATCTAGAGAGCAGGTAGGTCAAGTGTACATCTCACCTATTTCAGACCAACTTCTACTTGGACTGTGATGATGAACCTGACGCCAGTCTAGACCTACCTGTGGAGTGTGACACGTGTGAGGACGGCAGCCGCGAGACAGCGACACATGAGATCGGAGACTGTCGTCACAGGATGTGCTCCCGATGCAGTCGTCTGCACGCCATCCATGCGCAAGGTCATCACGTGCGACCTTTCGATGGCGGAGCTGCTGGCAAGGCCACCTCCAGAGTCGTGAAGACAAGAGAGTGCCCGAGTCACGCTGGCCAATCGCTGTGCTTCCACTGTCGTCAATGTGACGTCAGCATCTGCCTGCACTGTAAGCTGACGTCACACGAAGGTCACACTACAGAAGATTTTATGGCGGCTGTCAGGCGAGCCAAAGGAGAGGTGAACAGACTTATGGTGACTGCAAACCAGCAGGTCAGTCGGTTCAATAAAAGCTTTTAGATAATCTTAACATTATCTGACTATGCTAATGTGACCTCTAGAGGTGGGAAATATTTGAATGCCTTTATTGTGTCTAGGTCCAAGTGCTGGAGGCTGTACTGGGTCGTCTGGAGCGTGACACGCTAGAGTTATCCCGCCAGAAACAGGAAATGTTGTCAAACGTGACGTCACGATACGAAGCGTTGATGACGTGGGCGACCAGAGCACGTGACGAGGCGCTGGAGGAGATGGAGTGCGTGCAGCGTGCAGCACTGAAGGAGATGGAGGCCGAGCGGATTATGGCACGTGACACCAAGCAGCTGCTGTCTCGCCTCGTGACGCGTGCGGCCTCTTCCTGTCACACCGACGCCGACGCCGACATCGTGCTGCACAAATCGGAACTGCAGGCGGCGCTGCTGGACGACGACGAGCTCACCCGATACCGTCAACGGGGCAACAAGGAGGGTCACGTGACCTTCTTTAGGTGCAGGTCAGACGACAAAGCCGTGCAGCTAGACCAGGTACGAGACTTCGTGGGCAGACAGGAAGGACAGGACAAGGACAAGCAGGACAAGATGGCGGTGATGTCAATGAGAGAACTCTCAGAAAAAGCCGTGTCGATGACCAAGTCAATTGAGGATTTGGGGATGAGTATGACTAGAATGATAGGTATGTAGAAGGAATATTGTTGTGTACGACATAGGTCTAAAGTTTGAAATGAAACAACTTACATCTTGTACTTAAATTAGTATTTTCAGTAAGCTTCATATATTGTCAAAGTGACTTTGATATCTTAGAGAGCTGTAGCAATGACTAGGGAACTGAATGATTTGAAGATGAACACGATCACGATGCTTGAAAAGACCAAGTCCTTACAAGAGAGACTAATGACACATAACAAATCCTTATCTATGAGGGTTACAGAATAAGCAAAATTTATTCTTCTTTACATCTAGCCATCGATCTTAGAAAAAAACTTTATTACTACAAAGACACTACAATAAAAAAGACAAAAAAATACTCGTGTAGTACTTTAAAATTGGACGAATACAATGCCTCAATGTTATGACCATAATTTATACATTGTAACTTAATCAAATAGTGTATAGCCATAGTCAGTCTCTATCGGTGATCTCGACGTCTTCTTAAAGGTACCCGGACTTTTCGACGGCGGAGGTTTCGCCGACGGACGTTTTGGCGACCGGATCTTTAGCCGAGGGAGCTATCGTCGACAAACATTTCGGCATTTCACGCGGGACCTTTAGCCGAAGTCAAGTGCTTGACTTAGCTCACACATTTCTCTCGCCATTGTATCAATGTATCAGTGAACTCTCTCTCACTATCCCTCCTCATGTGAACCGTTAGCTCACACATTTCTCTCGCCATTGTATCAATGCATTTCTCTCGCCATTGTATCAATATGTGTCTCTGCCAGTTCTCACGTTAACCTTCCACCTGGACAATATTTCTGTTTGTCATCTGTCTCACGTTCCCTCGAGATAGTGCTTCATTCGTTCATGTGCAAGATTCAGAGAAGTAAGTAAGCATCTCTCTCTCTCTCTCTGACATAATGCGTCGAAAAGTCTGTCTGCGAAACATCCGGTTAACGAAACCTCCGTCGACGAAACATACGTTGGATAAACGTCCGCACACGTTCTTAAAGTGACTCACACCCAGCGGACCAATGGTACTTCGTGATGGTGTTGTTGTTGCTGTTAATAATAATACAACTAGCTATAAACTACCTTATAGGCACTATAAACTATACACGCACAACATAACTCAATCCATCACGCATACACACACACGGATTTCTTACGGATGTAATATTTTCCACTAACTCGTTTTATCTCATTTCACTCTTGTCTTCTAACAGAAAATGCGATAAGGTCGGTGTCGTTCAGAGTACGGCGAAGTGCGAACCTCGCTGTGACGACAGGAAATCCTGTGATATTCGATGTGGTCGACTTCAACGAAGGTGGAGGCTATGATACAGCCACTGGTGTCTTCACGGCCCCCGTCACTGGAACTTACATCTTTGTAGCCAACTTGTATAACCAGCAGTATGGGAGTGGCTATGCTTACTGCTCTCTCTCCATAGACAGTAAGATTATCAACTATATGAACATTTCAAACTTCGCTGGCATGATCCACGATATTGTCAGCCTTAAGACCGGCCAGAAAGTGTCATTAGTACCAGACACGCCGTTCACATTATACAGTAATGAGTTATATACATTTTACACCGGTGCTCTTCTGTGCACCACCCCAGGCACTGAATGAAGTCTGTGAACACACACAATGTGCCAACATCGACATTCTGGCACTGTAACATGTCTGTAAATACAGAAACTGTTTATTACCTGTGATCTGCAGAGAGACATGTTTCAAACTTCCGTACATTACCCAGACCGAACAATTTCACACCTGCTGACAGACTTACAAAACTAACCGCTGTTACTGGTTTCTCAAAACATTTCCACAATTCGTTGTGCCCAATAGTATTCTTCTTTGAAACACGTGACGTCACTGACGTCTGCTTTGGTCACAAGTAAAGAGGCAGCTTGCATAAGGAGTTGTCATAGCAACCTGCTGACTTTTACACCCACAGACGACTCCCCTCTATTTTGTCAGGCATCTGACAAATCGATGTTAATATATATATATATTCATGAAAATATAATCCAGCTGTTGTGCCAGAGTTCTTGGACTTAAGATGCTTAATCAAAGTTAACGATAATACATGAAATTTATTTCCATGTGTTTAGAATGAAAATTATTTTAATTAAAATACCGAGCACCTTTCTTGATTTTACAGTCTTTCAAAATTAAGTAAACGAAATATCTATTTTGTCTGATGTGATGTCTAGTATTTCCTTCATATTTGTGTCATATCAAATGTTACAGAAAGAAAATGACAAGAAAATGACTAGAAAATACTGCGATTCTTTGATAAGGGAGATAAGTTTTCTCCATTCGATTTTTTTTTCATGGTTACTGTTCTTGGTCGATTTTGCTCCTCATTGACTTTTGTAATAGGTTTTCTCATTTCCGTAATTGTAAAGATTTGAACATTAATGATAAACGAATGAATTTGTCTGTAGTCAGTTAAAAGTTTAGATACTACATTTAAACATTTTGCTACAAATAAAAGCAAATGAAGCAAATCCAAGACTGACAGTTTTATTACGACTTTGGAAAGATAGAATGGAAGAAAGGATGAATAATACTGACAACATTTAAATAATTCGGACCTGTAATATTAAAGTGACAAATTACCACCAAAGGCCCTTCGTTTTAAGAACCTTTTAAGGACACCCAACTCGTTCTTTCTTAAATAACTCATTTTAATTTTATTTCTCTTTTTAACATACCTGCACTATTCTCACTAGTCTCACTACCTGGGTCGAGTAATTCACCACAAATAGACAAACGAACATTAAATGCAGTAGCGCGAATTGGCTGATTGTTGAGAAAACCAGCATGACAATGAAACAGTTTTCCCCGAAACACGATTCATTGCTTTCGTTTCATTTCTTCGTCCCTCGACTGGCACCAATCGTTTGTCCCTGGGTGAGCGCATGTATCAGACTATAATGCCCGCCACTCACAGGACGATAAGTTCGAAAGCCAGATCTTCCTCTCCCCTCCACGGCGGCGGACCTTCTCCAAAGAACTTTGAAGAACAGTGTTTGACAAAGTGTCTTGCCGTGTCACGTGGCCAAACGACAGCAGCAGTCGCCTCTTGACTGTTTGGACTGATGCAGCCACGTGACGTAGCACACTGTTAGCGGCGATCGTTGATCGCAGGTGCGAATCACGTATTTTGCTGGCAGAGAATTAATTAAAGGATGGGTTTAGGAAGCTGAAATGTACAGGTTAGGTTTAAATCTCCTATATCTGTCATATCTGCAAACAGACACAAACCATTCATGTTGATCTTTAAATACCCTCCCCTGTCCACCTTAACGAGGGGTGAGCAAGGCACGAATCGCATCCACTTCGAGGTCACACGCTTTCCATGCTTTCCACGAGGCAGAACACAGGGGCAACTCTACACCCGTCCCCACTCTACCTGCCCTCACCATGATATTCTTTACATATTCCATCCTCTTTCCTGGATCAACCGTACAGGCAGACATTTAGAGCCGTCATTAGTCATAACCGTAAAGACGTTGCACGGTTATTTCACTCCCTCATGATAAATACCCTAGCTTGAACGTATCACTGACGCAGACCCTTATTATAAGTGTTCACTAGCCCATGACCGGGATTACTCTAGTTCGCTTCCCTCCCTGTGAACTGAAACAAACTGATGACAGTTGGCTTCGTGTACACGACAGTGTGTGTGTGTGTGCTAAGCAGGAGGTAAAGGGTAAGCCCGTTGGTCCATGCGATTTGTAAAGACGAGATAACACACAGTACGTGCAAGACGATACTGACTGAGTGAATGTTTGTGAACTTAATCGACTGCCCTCCCCTCCACCAGCGAGCGACGCAGTGTGGAAAGTGTGACAGTCGATACCCCGTGTGCAGCGTTACCCTTGTGTAGTAAGTGTCACTGCGCATGTCTGAGTCTGCTTGTACTAGTCACAAGTGATTTTACATTATCCTTACTACTGCCGTTCCCGAGTAGTTGTGGTTACACTTGATTGAACAGGCCTGCCCGACAATACGGGAATCAGAACCGTCGTTTCATTTGTATCGTTTTCAATTATTAATTGTTACAAGTTTACCATATATAAGAACAGGCAGGGTTTTTCAACGTTTCAATTACTACATCCAAATGGCGACTGGACGACATTACAAGCGGGGCTCCGACTTGCGTTTGTCCTGCAGTCTGTGCATGGAGTCCTATCGTGGTCGCACCCCCAAGCTGCTGCCATGTTTTCACACCTTCTGTCTGCCGTGTCTGGAGAACATCGTCGTCACCGCAATGAAATCGGCTTCACACGCAGACGACAGTCCAGTCAAAGACACGAAGAAAACATGTGAAGAGAACAAGCAGACCATAGAAGTTACTGAGAAGGAAACAAATCTTGAACAAAAGAAAGAAGACAAAAATGATGACAGTACCGAGGAGAAAGAAGACAAGGAAGTGACATTTCAGTGTCCTACATGCCGTGTCTCTATACCTGTCCCCGCAGGTGGAGTGAGTCAGTTTCAGGTGAGTCACACGAAGATCTAGTTCGTCCGTTTATGTGCTTTCTTTAGTTTCGCACGTGGTAGCTATACGTTACCAATTAATCGTATGAAGGTAGTAACTAAGTATTATTGTAAGATACTGCAGCAAAGAATTGATTAAAGTCAATCCACAAAGTTTCCAGAATCTTGCCCTCATACTTGTTGCGAAAAAACATGATAGCATTTAATCAAACCTCTACCAAGTCTTGTTGCTTTATTTATTCTTTTCCTCTCAGCCACTGTCTTCTTCTTCTCGCTTTTTCTTAAATATTTCATTTTATTTTTGCCCGCCTCAAGGAGTTTGTGTTTTAAAAAGTGTTTTAGTCATTTTATTGTAGAACGTAAAAAACCCTTTCAAATTACAAAATAAAACGAAATAACTTAGAAATAAACTGTACTTTTTACACTTTTCTACAATACCCACGTTTGTTTGAACCCTGCGGTGAGGAAAAACAAAACAACAAGTAAATGCGTTGTGTTTTTAAGTGTGAAGCAGCCTTAAGTCTGTCTGAGTGAGTAATATCTGTAGGGCATAACCTTTTTTTAAAGCTTCTTTTCAACAAGTCAACGGGAGAGAGACACGCAAAGAAAATAACAGGAACACGTTTGTACTCTATTGAATTACGAGTCCTGTGTGTTTGCAAAGTGTGAACTACACCTTGTGCAGCCATTTCACGCTGTTATACTCTCGCATTGTGAATATACAGATACTAAAAGACATGGATGTTGATGGTATATTTTTGGACTCTTGTCAAATTAACAGAAACAGCACAGAAAAATATCTTTACTGAATCTGAATACTATTAAAAAAACTACACTTATATCCAGAAAGATCACTACAAAACTCATAAAGCTTTATTTCGTCTTCCTGCTTTTACATTGTTTTTCAGTCTTAAAGATTAATCCTATTCATCATTTATTTTTTATTAACAACAATTTAAATGATTATACGTATTCACTTATTTCCTTTCCAGCGTAAAGTGTTAGCATCACGCCATCGATAACCCTGAATTGTACTTATAATCATGTATGTCAATATTGCTACAGCATTTTATACTAAGTACTCCTTTCCCTGACAAATGTTTTTCTGTTTTTATTAATACCCTTTTCAGTCCATACATTGATCTGTTTTCATATCAGTTAAAAATTAAATATGTGCGAAGTTAAGCCATTTATGGCAATAACATGTCTTGGTTCTTAATCTTCCATCTCATGTGTTTGGTCACACGTTATTGGAACATAATTTATATATTGTGATACGATTTACGTTGTAACCTAACTATGTAACATAAAATGAAGCAACAAAGATAGCAACATTTTGCTAAAACAAATAAATATTACATCTAGAGAGCAGGTAGGTCAAGTGTACATCTCAACTATTTCAGACCAACTTCTACGTGGACTGTGATGATGAACCTGACGCCAGTCTAGACCTACCTGTGGAGTGTGACACGTGTGAGGACGGCAGCCGCGAGACAGCGACACACGAGTGCGGAGACTGTCGTCACAGGATGTGCTCCCGATGCAGTCGGATGCACGTGATCCATGCGAAAGGTCATCACGTGCGACCTCTCGATGCCGGTGCTGATGGCAAGGCCACCTCCAAAGTCGTGAAGACAAGAGAGTGCCCGAGTCACGCTGGCCAATCGCTGTGCTTCCACTGTCGTCAGTGTGACGTCAGCATCTGCCTGCACTGTAAGCTGACGTCACACGAAGGTCACACTACGGAAGATTTTATGGCGGCTGTCACACGAGCCAAAGGAGAGGTGACCAGACTTATGGTGACTGCAAACCAGCAGGTCAGTCTCTTCAATAAAAGCTTTAGAGAATCTTAAAATTATCTGACTATTCTAATCTGACCTATAGACGAGGGAAATATTTGAATGTCTTTCTTGTGTCTAGATCCAAGTGCTGGAGGCTGTACTCGGTCGTCTGGAGCGAGACACGCTAGAGTTATCCCAACAGAAACAGGAAATGATGTCAAACGTGACTTCTAAATACGAAGCGTTGATGACGTGGGCGACCCGTGCTCGTGACGAGGCGCTGGAGGAGATGGAGTGTGTGCAGCGTGCAGCACTAAAGGAGATGGAGGCTGAGCGGATTGTGGCGCGTGACACCAAACAGCTGCTGTCTCGCCTCGTGACACGTGCGGCCTCTTCCTGTCACACCGACGCCGACGCCGACATCGTCCTGCACAAATCGGAGCTGCAGGCGGCGCTGCTGGACGACGACGCGCTCACCCGGTACCGTCAACGGGGGAACAAGGAGGGTCACGTGACCTTCTTTAGGTGCAGGTCAGACGACAAAGCCGTGCAGCTTGACCAGGTACGAGACTTTGTGGGCAGACAGGAAGGACAGGACCAGGACAAGCAGGACAAGATGGCGGTGATGTCAATGAGAGAACTCTCAGAGAGCGCTTTGGCAATGATCGAGTCAGTGGAGGATTTAAGGATCAACATGAGGACCATGATACGTAAGAGGAACAAATATTAAAGTCGCAATATTTCTTAGATTATTTAATAGGCGGTCTGTGATTATGATATTATTAAACAAAAATTATAAGTAGGATTTACCGAAATTTTTTACAATGGTGTTAATGAATTGCTCTACACCACAGCAAATTACATAACTGAGCTCATCCCAATATTTTCTATATCCACTAGTGTTAAAGATTAATTATCTACTAAACATTGTGTAGTCAAATCCGGCTGTCATCAATGTTTGTGGTTCAAACCTCTGTCTTTGTACACAGGCTAGTACATCGAGAATTTGGTGGTTGTCACCAACACTTTGAGCAATGTTATCTTGATTTAAGCTCTTTCTAATTGTTAGTTTATTAAATATTATAATATAATAAATACCTGTATTAGTTACACTCACACAAGCAAATGCACAAGCACGCTTGAAGTTGTAACTAATAAGAAGCGTATCTTACTCATGAGCAAAAACTGAGTAATTTATGTCTTTTTTTCTCCTGACAGAAAATGCAACAAGACTGGTTTCATTTAGGGTACGTCTGAGTACAAGTACTACTGTGACGGCAGGAAATCCTGTGATATTCGATGTTGTCGACTTCAACGAAGGTGGAGGCTATGACACAGCCACTGGTATCTTCACGGCCCCCGTCACTGGAACTTACATCTTTGTAGCCAACTTGTATGCCGGGGAGTATGGGAGTGGCTATAACTACATCTCTCTCTCCATAGACAATAAGATTATCAATTTTATGAACATTTCAAACTGCGTTGGTATGATCCACGATGTTGTCAGCCTTAAGACCGGCCAGAAAGTGTCATTAGTACCAAACACGCCGTTCACATTATACAGTAATGAGTTATATACATTTTACACCGGTGCCCTGCTGTGCGCCAACCCAAGCACTGAGTGAAGTCAGTGAACACACACAATGAGCCAGCATCGACATTCTGGCACTGTAACATCTCTGTAATGAGAAAAACCGTTCAGAACAATAACATTTGTATGTCGACATACCATCGTTAATATTTGAGCTTTTGCTTGTGTAGATATTACATTTGAATGTTGTTTACTTTAGCACAGGCTGTAAGCAGCGGTCTCTAAATATCACGATATCAGACACTTCAGTTCTATTCAACAGATTCAAACCTGCGGACACTTGGAGCAAATTCTAGAAGTAAAAGTCCAAATAATGTCCAAAACATTGTCGTGCTTAGAACATGAGACTGTCTTACAGGAACTGCCTCCATCGTCTTCCTCCTAGATACATTTTCCCTCCGCTCTTAGCTATTGCCGGGAAAGGTCACCTAAAGAATAAAACATTAGTTTCCTTTAAAAGTAATGTAGAATGCAGTGAACTTCATCTTCTTACATTATCATTGAACTGATGTTTTGAGTCACATGTTTTTTGTGAAATTTAAATAAAAACTTACATCTTCTCATCATGATGGTGAGAGGCAATCATGATCACAAACAACAAACTTTTTGCTACATTAAAGGAAATGAAAACTGTTTTATGTAATCGCGACACAATTTTCCTTGAATGCATAAAGCACTTCAATTTTATTCACTCTTACCTTTCTGTAAATAGAAAGAAATGTTGTTCCCTTTAATAAATAACTCAGACCGAACACGTTCATACGTACTAACAGTTCTTACAAAACTAACCACTGTTATTGATTTCTCAAGCAAATTTTATTCTTCCTTTCTACCCCAGAGTATTAATCTGTTAACCCTGTAACCTCACTAATATCTGCCTATGTCGCAAGTAAAGCGGCAGTTTTAATTAGTAGTTGCCATAGCAACCTCTTGAGATTTACAAAGAAATCTTAACCATATTTCGTTAGGCATTTAACTATTTTGATTCTTCTTATCCTTAAGGCAATTTAAATATAGCATATGAAAATATTTCTCCTGGGCTTAGAATTAAAATAATTTGATTATACAGATTCATAAATTGATTTGATTTTATATTTATTAAAAGTTTAATAAACAGAATGTCTATATTGTCTGAAATGGTGTCTTGTTTTTCCTTTCATATTTGATTGTCGTGTGTCGTGTGAAATGTTACTGTAACAAAAATGTCTGTTAAAAATATTGTAACCATTGGCTTTAATAAGGGAGATAACCGTTGTCCCACAATAAGTTTTCCCTTATTGATTCTTGTCATGGATTCTCTTCTCTTAAACACTTGTGTATTAGTTTTTTTACGAGAAACAAATGTATGGCTCTGTAGTTCTAGTTTCAGTTTATATACAACATATAAGCCCTTGTCACAAAGAAAATTAAACTCTTAACCGAAAGTTTTGAATGCTTTTTGTCATGACTAGAGAGAAGGGAAGAAAGATTTAATGATGAAGACAACATTTAAATTAATTAACACATAACAAATTTTGATCTGAAAGCCCACCGTCACTTTTTAAAAGCGTTTTTTAAAAATATAGATATCGCCCAACTAGTTCATTAGCTAACTCACATTTTACTTTAATATAATACTCGCTCTTTAATATACCTGCACTTTGTGGTGCGCATTTCGTCGCACTGCCTTGGTCAAGTCATTTACCACAGGTGGACAATCGGATGTTGAAAGGCAGGTGAGTGTTTGGCAGAGCGAATTGGTTGATTGTAGAGAAAACAACTGGAATAGTTGACAACCAGTGTGCAGCGGTTCCCCGAAACATGAATCATTACTTTCATTTTATTATTCCCTCGACTTGCACCAGTTAGGGGGATCACATGGATTCAAGCGACAGACTGCAAGGTCCGCCACTCACAGGGAAGCAATGTAGCAGATGTGACAGTTCCCCATCATCTGGGGTGGCAAGTCTTATCAAAAAAGTGTCACTGCGCATGTCTGAGTCTGCCGGTATTCGTCTCCGGTGCATTTACATTTTACTTACTGTACTTATTCATGTTTCTCCCGAGTAGTTGTAGTCGAACTTGTTAAAAGGGCCTACCAGACAATACGCAAATCAGAACAATTGCTTCATTTCCTTCGCTTTGATCTATAAAGTGTTACAAGTGAACCATATCTAATGACAAGTAGAGGGTTTCAAGGTTTCAAACACTACCTTACTTTAGCACTGGCTGTAACTTCTAAATATCATCGATGGTTTAGTTTAATTAAACAGTTTCAAAATACGGACACGGGAGGGAAATTCGAACACCAAAAATCTCAGTGATGCTCTGAAAGTTGCTGTGAATAGAACACTAGACAGTGATTATAAAGGGGCTGACTTTATCGTCTCACTCCTATATAATTTTTATTTCCTTCCTGTCCTTGCCATTTCCGTGGAAAAGTCACATAAGAAATAGAAGTGTTTCCTTTCACTGCATTGTAGAATGTAGCAAAGCTCTGTTTTTATACTACCTTCGCACTGATTTGTTTTAAATTATTTCTATGAGTGACATTTTTATAAAAGTTCACATTGACTCATCTTGACAATGAAAGACAAATTTGATTTTATATTCTATCCAAATTAAATAAATGGAATACCTGTTTTGTCTGAAATTGTCTAGTATTTCTTTCATATTTGAATATCTTGTGTCATATCAAATGCTACAGCTAGAAAATGACGAGGCAATACTGCGACTTTTGGATAAGGGAGATAACTTTTCTCCATACGAATTTACTTTTCGGGATTATTGTTCTTGGTCGATTTTGCTCCTCATTGATTTTTGTAATGGATTCTTTCATTTCTTAAATTCTATATATTTTAATATTTACGATAAACGAATAAATGCATCTGTAGTCAGTTAAAGTTAATATACAACACTTAAACACATTGACACAAAAGCAAATGAAGCAAATCCAAGAATGACAATTTTAATACAGTTTTGTCACGACTTTGGAAAGAGAATGAAGTAAAGGATTAATAATACTGACATTACAACTAATTATTACATCGAAATTTGGACCTTTGATACTAAAGTGACAAATTACCGCCAAAGATCCTTTGTTTAAATAACATCGGACACCCAGCTCGTCTCTTAATTAAGTCATTTTAATTTTTATTTCTCTTTTAAACATGCTTGCACTATTTAGTTTCGCTACCTGGGTCGAGTAATTTACCACAAGTAGACAAACGGATGTTACATGCAGGAGCTCCTTTGGGAGTGCGAACTAGTTGACTGTTGAGAATCCAAGCATGACAATGCAACAGTTTTTCCGACATTGCGCGTGCTTCATCCAGTAAAGGGCGAAACCGTTGATCCCTACTGTTTGTGAAGGCGAGATAACTTTCAGAGTACTTACTAGCAGAACTGGGTTCACTGCATGTTTGAGAACTTAATCGACTGCCACCCGAGAGGACGCAGTGCGGAAAAGGTGACAGTTGATACCCCGTGTACAGCGTTCCACCTTGTGTAGTAAGTCTTCCAAAAAAGTATCAGTGCGCATGTCTGAGTCTGCAGGTACTTGTCACAAGGGACTTTACATTTTCCTTACTACTTCTGCTTCCGAGTAGTTGAGGGTACACTTGCTTGAAAAAAGCCTACCCGGTGCTGGTGGCAAGGCCACCTCCAGAGTCGTTAAGACAAGAGAGTGCCCGAGTCACGCTGGCCAATCGCTGTATTTCCACTGTCCTCAGTGTGACGTCAGCATCTGCCTACACTGTAAGGTGACGTCACTAACAGAAAGTGCAACAAGACTGGTTTCATTTAGAGTACGTCTGAGTGCACATACTGTTGTGACGGCAGCAAATCCTGTGATATTCGATGTGGTCGACTTCAACGAAGGTGGAGGCTATGACACAACCACTGGTGTCTTCACGGCCCCCGTCATTGGAACTTACATCTTTGTAGCCAACTTGTATATCAAGTACTTTTGTGACTATGGCTACTGCTCTCTCACCATAGTAAGATTATCAATTATATGAAATTTCCAAGGGCGTTGGCATGATCCACGATATTGTCAGTCATAAGGCCAGCCAGAAAGTGTCATTAGTACCAACCACGCCGTTTAATTAAATTATACAGTAATGAGTTATACCCATTTCACACTGGTGCTCTGCTGTACACCAACGAGACCATTGAATGAAGTCGGTGAACGTACATAATTAGCCAACATCAATATTCTGACGCTGTAACATCTCTATAATGAGGAAAAACAGTTAAGAACAATAACATTCATGTGTCGGTATACCACTGTTAGTTTAGTCCTTGTTAGTCCTCGAGGAGCATAATGCCGCGACAACACATCTCCAGAAAACAGTTTTCTTCAGGCCGTTTACGATTGTCCCAGGTGGTTCCAATGTCGTTAAACTAAATATCCGAACGATCAGCTTTCGCGTATGTATCTATTACATTTCAGTGTTGTTTGTTCAAGCACAGGCTGTGTATCAGACACTTCAATTCTATTTAACAGTTTCAAACTTGTGGATATTTACTAAACAGAATTCCCAAAATTTCCACCTACGGTTCGGATGATGTCCAGAGACGTTCACGCTTACACACACATCTACACTTCCATGAATAATCGTCCTCGAAATTTCGTAAGCTGTGGCCACTGGGGTTGACGAGGTCAGTACTCCAGGCTGACGTCGAACGTATCCCTGTCCCAGAGGAACTGATGTCGACTACACTTTCCAACTTCCGAACAGTAGATGCTGACTGGGCAGACACACCTGACTGCTGACGTTCCTCTTCCAGTCGTCTTCCTTCTTTCGATAATTCCTTCTCCTCCTTGGTAATTCCTCATCCAGGTAATTCCTGAAATGTTTACTTCTGTAATGAATATTTGTATTGAACTTTATCACTATTACAACAACAACAACCACAACTCTTTCATCATTATCACTTCTAACCAAATATTACATCATTTCACACCATTCTTTTGCGGACAGGGAGATAGCCAAAGCAAGAAAAAACAACTTATCCCATACCTTGACGAGGCAAGGAATTAATCCGATTCCAAGATCTCTTCTACTCAAAATTTGCTGCAGTCTCTCCGCTTCGAAGACTGGCGTGGTTATGACTAAACTAAATTTTTTCACCATACACCTGGGGTTAAGTGAAACTTTCCCTCGCTCCTGTACGCTTTTCTCGAACGTCGTCACTTCCACGTATTCCATCTTGTGCACGGGTAAGGGCGAGAATCACTGCCTACCAACAGACAGAGGTGTAAACCCCCTTCCCCACCCTCCCCCGTTCCTAACAGCACATTCGTCCAAACACATGACACACCGCTTGATGTTGTTACTACTGGCGGATCTCAAACTCTCTGTTACTTTGTACAGCGTCCAGTTTTACTTGGTAACGATCACTTGATTGATTTGCATTGAAAACAAGTAGCTTTGTTTACATACAACGAGTAATGAGAGAATTATTAAGCTGAATAGTAATTTCTGTAATCAGATATCAAATCGACAAGACTATAGTCCAATTGACTCGGGCTGTGACCATTGGATAAATGGTCAATGATAGATGGGAAGTCTGCTGGCTCCATACAGAGCCCCAGTGTCAAAAGAACCAAATGATCAGTCAACCAGGGATTCCACGACATCCTATAAACACGGACTGGACAACACAGACAGCGGTTCACGTGCTCTAGTCCAGATGTCAATAAATCACGTGCAGTCCGCAGGCTGCATGCTCACCATGACCAGAGCTCGTGCTCACCCTGAAAGAGGCAGCTGGTAACTGCTTCAGATGAAACACATTCAGTTGGCATCGCTGCCTTTTTTACTGTCGACAAGAAACAATAATATTAAAGAATTATTTAGAGCCTTACCTATTGTATGTACAAAGAAGACAAATAGTTTATTGCCTCTGCATTATTTTCATGCATGTATCTCATGCAACATTTGTTTCATTAATGGGGTATCGAAAACAGGCATCTGGAATAAAATATTCGTGAACTCGATTACCATGATGGATTTATCCTTATTTTCATGAATTTTTAAAATAAATTTCAACAGATTTTAAAAAAAATCTCAGGATCCTTTCAGGGATCTTATTATGTATAGAGTGTACATTTGGAATTGTTTAAATAGAAAATATTCATTAAAAAAAAATTAGTGGTGTGTTATAAATATTACAAAATACTTTAAGTGTCTTCACCTGTCTGTCTTTTTTAAGATAATAATTGTTGCTCGAAAGTATTTGTATACTATTAAAAATCGTAATAGTTTTTTCTTAAGAAATAAGTTGCCAGTCAAAGTTTACAGTGTACACATATATACTTCAAGGAGGTGTACACAATCAATATGTTTCTGTGAAAATCGCTTTCGTTTTTACTTTGATAATAAGTAATTTTACTATAATGTTTTCTAGCTTAGTTATTTTTAATAATAATGAACAGGTTTTGTTTATTTATTTTCTTTTTTCCCGTAACTGGTAGTAGAGGAGTCGTGAATGAGTGCAGCAGACGTGAACACACGTCAGTGGCGCTGGTCTTCACCTTCACGCGGGTCACCCAGCTCTTCCTCTCTTTGCCACGACATCGGAACGTAACCTTAGATACCGTCTTGTCTTTGAATCCCTTCTGTGCGAGACAGTTGTAGGATGGCACACATCACGACTATTCTACTTGAACTTGTCAACATAAAGAACAAATATACAAAACGTTCACTGCATGAAGTTGTTTATTCACGTTTTCATTAGTGTTTGCATAATCAGTGAGACATTTGCATAAACACCTCGTTATGTACACGTGTATTGTGAAACAATTAAATTGTTGGTATAATATGTAAGATTTATTATTTATTATCCATTACAAATATTTTATGGAAAACCCAAAGATTTTAGGATTTTTAAATTCATTAAAAAGTAGCGACAGCGCCACAACCTTATTAACATTAAAACGAAATTTGACAGACAGCGGCAACAACAAAGTAGCGCGGGAATTTATGATTGAAAATGTCAACGAATGATAAAGACTACCATAAATTGTAACTGATAACCAACATTTTTTTTCAATATCAAAATCTATCCATATTGAGCATGACATAAAAATAGATCAGCACACTTCAATTAAACCCCAAGACAGCGGCCATAATTATTAACACAACTGGATCAGCCTCAGTAAATAAAGCAACCAGCAACCAGAAATCAGTAGCAACATTAAATTTCTATCATGAAAAAGCTGTTCCACAGTAATTATTTTTAGCGAAAATTTGCGTTTTACTGAGACTATCGACATAACCATAACAGTATAATGTGCGTGTCACACAGACTGTTCAACAACCTGGTTCGTGCAACAACATCGGTCCTCCATTCATCGACACACCTGCATCTGCGGCTATTGACCATTAAGCCAAGCATGTTATACTTATCTAGTACAACCCTCCACTTCTTAGTCCATTCGACACATAGCAGGTCAAACTTGTAGGAACACACAGACTTTTCTATCACCAAAACATTTCTTTAATTTTTCGATAGTTTTTTCGAAGGCGACCAGATGACTTGGAGGTCAGTTCACGGTGAAGCGTGTACCTCCGTCCTGTTGGTTATACCCGTGTTGAATACTTTTGGACACTTTCCCGTGCAAATAATTAATCAATATTATTTTTTAATAATTTCTTTTTACTAAAATGCAGTGAATTCATAATCTGAAAGTCCAGTACAAGAATAAGAATCATCGGAGTTCGATATGAGGTAGTTATGTCATTAGAGGGGAGGCACCACCCCTACCAACAAATATATGTCGATAAACTATTAGTTATTAAAAAAAAAACACCTTTGATAATTCTTTTGACCCGTCTCGAGTGACAGTTCTACTGTCCGGATGTGTGTTTGACCAACGGACTATGACCATCCTCCCATTATCCTCAACTGACAGCATTTTTGCTGCTTTTCTTTTCTTGACATTTCTAACTTCTATTTAATATATTCGCGTGAAAATGCTTTTTGTTTGTTTCTGGCATTAGCGGATTATTGTGATGGAATATGCGTGCTAAGTTCGAAGGAATAATAATATAGAGGAAGAGTCCAAATTGTTGTAAACTCCTGCAAAGAAAGACTTCAGCAGTCCTCATCTTCAGTGTCTTCTACTCTCTTTATATGCCTCTAACAGAATCACTTTCTGATCATCACTTTAACTGACTTCTTGCTCCATTGTTTTGAATGAAAAATACAACTCAACTATTTCGAAGAATAGCTTTTTGTCTTAACATTTGGAGTCGTAGATATGCACAAGCGACAGAAAAAAGAATAAACATCTTTTCTGAAGCGGGAGGACCTGTTCATGTAGACAAAGAAACTAACGGCGCAGTTGAAGTTAGAAAGCTGACTAGACGCTTTAACTGCGGTCCAGTAAAAATTATAGTAAGTACCTCTCTCTGAAAAACCTTCTATTAAAAGGGTAGACAAGTAAAAGATGACCCAGGGTATGCTGGTTATGATATAAACACAGCAGACTGCTACAAGCATCTTGGTCAACGCCGTGTGCTGACCTTGACCCCTCTCACTACTAGAAGTGACCTGACCTCGCCACGTCATGGCGGCTCTCAGCTTGACCACGGTCAGGCCGGTAGACAGACACGTGACTACAAACGTCGTTAGTGGTACCACGCTCATCATAATTATGTTTTCTAATATCTCGATTAACTTTTCATTGTTTTTGAAGAATTCAGACTTGCTCACCGCCAACGTAGATGAGCTGTTGTTTATTTTAACGACTGTCAACTTCGCAGGCACAGTGAAAAACGCCACCTGGTTCAGACAAAAAATACAAATCATAATCACCGCCATGTTGCGACTACTGATCAAAGACGCCGCCTTCAAAGGGAAGATAACACACAGGCACCGCTCTACAGCTATCACCATGGTGATGCAGCCAGAAGCACTGCGAAATCCCAAATATACTCCAGACACAAAAGAGAAGATTATGGCATAAAGACTTCCATACCTGACAGGGTCCACCTGCCCCATGTAGTAACCGACACTGTACAGCAGTGACACCAGCAGGAGACACATGTCCACCAGCGACAGCGCCAACAGACACACGTTCATGCGGTCCCCAAGTCCCTGGCGCCAGAATACGACACAGCTGATGATGTTGGACGGCACGCCCACCACAACAATAGTAGGATGAACGAAATTTTGTAAAATAAACAAAGTCGTCAGGTAGTCCTTGTAAGACATGATGTCACGTGGGTTGTCCCATAATGCAAAACCACAGGTGTCTGAACCACACCCAGTTTTATTCATTGTAGATATTTTCTGCAACAAGCGACAAATTGATGGAACCGTTGAATTTTTCATGAATTCTATGAGAATATCAGTAAGTAAAGGGTTTTGAATTAGAACCAAAGACAGTGTAGTCTGTCCTCAAGGAAACCAAAAAAGCTCGAGAGGGATCTTCTGATGCCTGGACAACCTCCTGTTAGCAAGTTTCTTTACTCACACATTAACTTATTGGCTCACTTTTAAACAATAAATATGTTTATACAAATATTTTATAATAACTCATTTTCTGTTCGAAATGTTTCAATATTTGTGACTTGGTCTAATTTAACGAGGATAACATTCATCATGTCTTTTTTTTGTCAAGTTTACGGAGTTACTGATGTGACTGTTGACAGGAAACGTTAGCAAAGGATGTTTAGGATTCTTTCCCTTTCTTCCTTTCAGTGTAATAGTCAGAAGAAAAATGGATGCAAATCACCTGGCTGTGGGTTCACTGTTGCTTTCTTCTTATTTTAATGTTTAGAAGACACACCCAAATGTTTTGTTCTATTTTTTGTTAATATTTACATAACTGACAGCGACATGTAACTGCTTTAGCAGGAACAAGAACTATTTTGTTCTCCTGGAATCGATGTTAGTGTTTTCCTAGAGGATAGTTCTCTGTCTGGCACTGTGTACATAAAATTTCCCCCTGTTCAAAAAAATTCTCTTTTATGTACACAATTTCCTGTCGATTACTTTAATTGTAAAGACGATGCCATTACCTATTGCTTTCTTTGTCCGGTTTACAGAGTTCGTGAGATAAGACTGAGTAATATAGCATTTAGTTGTTCCTTACAGTGGTCCGACAACAGTCATATGCCCAAATGACGACAAGCCAGAGGATTTTTTTTATTTCAGAGGATATACACACCACCTGATATTGTTTTAAAAATTAATTTTTTTTTCATCAAATTCTTTTGTCGTTATCGATCATCCTACTCTTTTCAAATCGTCGGAAGTAAACACTTACTTCATGGATTGCTCAGTGGACGTGTGAAAGATATAGTTCATTGTAAGCCAGTCTGTTCTGTAAGATCAGAGTGGGAAAACTACTTCAGTAAAAGTACCGAATTAATTTTTCTCAATTTGTTATTATCGACAGCTCATGCACAAAGCAGGCCTAGAGCGAAAATTTCACCGCTTCTCCAGTAACTGGAAGTCTGTCGATCCTCTTAGTTGGCTATCTCACAGATACACAAGCTTTATATACGAAAATTATTTAAAATGTTAAAATAGTATAAAAATGCCAATTGGTGCCTGTTCAAGATTGACAATTTATCATGATGTCTATCAGCATATACTCAGACAGGGTTTGATGTCTTTACTTTTGTGTAGCCCTACAGGTCATCTGTTTTCCTCTTGTCCACTATCCTGATGTGGTATGTGTCTGGTCTGGTGACCGACAGTCTTATTTCAAGTGTTTTCACACACTAACTACACAAAGTCTAGTAACTGCAATTGTCAGCTCGTCCTCATTACCTTGACTTACCGGCTACTGCAACACGACTGAGCTTAGCGGCGATAACAAAGGAGACGACACCATCGACGACATCACATCGTCTCTAGGTGTTCCCTCCTCCTTACGGCCGGCAGCTGGTAACTGCTTGAGATGAAACACATTCAGGTGGAATCTCTGCATTTTATACTGTTGGTGAGGAACAATAATAATGAATATTTATTTAGTGTCTTACCTATTGTATGTGCAAACAAGAGCAATAGTACACACCCTCTACAATAAATTCTTGCATATCTCGTGAAGCAATTGTTTAATTAAAGGGGCATCGCAAACAGGCAGCTGGAATAAAATATTCGTGAAGGTGATTCACATGATTAATTTCTCCATATTTTCATGAAATTTTTAATTAAATGTCAACAGTTTTTCAAAATATGTTAGGATCATTTAGGTATTTTTATTATGTAGAGAATTTGGAATTGTTTGAATATAGAAATTAAAAAAAAAACTAAAATGTTTTTAAAATATTACAAAGTACTTCAAGTGTCTTCAACTGTCCCTCATCTTTAAGATAATAATTGTTCCTCCAAAATAATTGTTTGTATACTCCTATCATTTGTAGCATTCGTAATAGTTTTTTTCTGAAGAAATAATTTGCCAGTCGAAGTTGACAGTATTAGATGAGGTGTACACAATCTTAATACTTTTTTAAAAAATGAAAACCGCTTTCCTATTTATTTTAATAACATTAGTTTTACTGGAGTGTTTGCTGCCTTAGATTTTATTTGACAAAACTGATTAGGTTTTTCACTGGAGCAAGTAGCCTTTTAAAGAAATAAGAAAGGTTATTAAAGACATTTCTTTTATTTTACAAATGTTTGTTCTTGTACACAACCGATTGCATGTATCATGGCGTTGATGTGTCACTCCTGCTCACACTGTCATTGCTAGTACATTCCTAATGCAGATGTCATCTGTTTCCCAGACACATGAATATTCTTTGATGTGTTTCTGTTGGTGCAGGTGTGTGATCTGTTATTATTGGTGTTGACCTCTACTTGCTCTCGTCAGACACTTTCTTCATTCAGTCAGCGCGTGATCTCAGTTAATGTCGGGTAGCTCCTGTCTGCTATAGAGTCAATGTAGTCTTGAAGTTGTAGACTGGTCTCCCACCGATGACGGTGACGGTTGTAGGGGAGTGGGTCTCACATGTTCTCTGAGAAATGTGTTGAAGCATTTGCATAAACACCACGTCGTTTACGTACACGTGTATTGTGAAAATATTTGTGGGTACAATGTGTAGGATTTAATATTTCTCATCTGTTACAAACATTTTACAGAAAACTCAATGATTTTAAATTTTTTTTTAATTATTAAAAAGCATCGACAGCACCACAACTTTATAGACATTAAAATGCTATCAAGAGATTCGACAGACAAGACAAGGTGTGGTGAACTAAGTCACGTGGGAATCCAACATCAAAATGTCAACTAACAGGTCTTAAAGTATTATTTCGATTTATTTATATTTCATAACGCTCCTTACGCTTTAAACCATATCTATCTTAAAATTAGGGAATAACCCCAATAGTGGCAGGGGAATATAACTTTGCTGTCACGAAACTGTCTTTTCATTTTCATTTATTTATTTGAGTTTGGAGGCAGTTATGGGAAGGGGGAAGAATACGTTGTTTGACCGAAATTGTGAAGCCTACGTCTACCTCCCCTTTCGTGTTGCCTTCACACTTTTATACACACCAACAACTGTATACCAGGAAGGTCACTGGCTAAGTGTGCAAAACTGAGGTCAACACCTACTTTATTAAAGTAGCTAAACATTTAAAACGTATTTTAATTTTAAACTAATAAACGCCACATATATTGATTTACAGTCAAAGTAGTGCTTCATTTTATTATTCGGCTCATAACATCATAAAGGCTACATGAAATTTTAATATTTTATAGAACTGTGCAGTTCTGACGATGGTTTTAATTTGTTTGTACTCTAAATGCGACACTAATGCTTCCCTGTAACTCTCAATGAATGTCACTTAACGAAAATATTATTTGAAAAAGAAAAACACGAATGGAGAGCAGGTAGACCAAGTGTACATCTCACCTATTTCAGACCAATTTCTACGTGAACTTTGATGACAATTATGTAACAGTGATGTTTACGAAGAAAGAGGCTTTGCATATTTAGGTTCAAATGCCTATAAAGTTTATGAGTTTTTTCGGCAGATGGCCTTATTCCATGTTGTTGAGTTTTTGGAAGAAGCCAAAGAAGGTTTAAAGGGGCTAGTAGCTGTAATTCCAGACAGCTGGCTGGGACGATTTAAAGATTCCACTGGTCACAATTAGTTGTGCAACTGGCCACCAAAATCTGTTAAAGCAGAATCTGCGAGAGACTTAAAGAAATGTCGGAGGTGGAGAGTGATGACACAAATACTCCTACTGCATCAAAAAGGACACGCATAACTCCAAATAGATTTTGGTCTGTTTTCATTTTCTCTACCATATGTTTTAGGTATCTTTTTGTGGACATCCTGTAAGGACACAAGGCTGTGTCACCTTCCTGGTAAAATAGTGTATTTACAGTAATAAACAAAGTTTGTCCAATAACAATAAAATGTTCTTTTAAAAAATAAAGGTTTTAAGCCACATATCAACAGCTTCTAGTTTTAAATTTACTGAGCTGAATAAGTTTATGCAAATTGATAAATTTGACACAGGTTTGCATGGCTAACAGACAGTGAAGGAGAGAATGGTGCTGAGGAATCGCCACGTCATGAGCATTCAGTTATGCAGCAGCGTCCACCACCATTGCCATACTCTTTGACAAATACTCCTACTGCACCAAAGAGGACACCGCTAACTCCAGTTAGATTTCGGTATGTTTTAATTTTCTCTACCATATGTTGCCATACTCTTTGCCGCCAGTTGTGAGCCCTAGGGTATCTGAAAGTAGAAGCTTTCATCAAATTAGCAGCATTTCACCTCTTCCTTCACGGTTCCAACGCCCCTTGTCTGAAAGCACAGGGACCCACAACTCCTTGAAAGGTAATTTAAAGTCATTTTGTTTATAATCATTTTAACATTTTGTTTGTTTTTTTTTACCAAGTATTTTGGACAGTGTTTTTGTGAAATATAACCAGAAGGGCAAAATCCCAGGCTTCTTTTGCCATAGTCAAACAAAATGAAATAAATATGGATCACTATTTTACATGTTTTCTGCTCTTGCGTTCGTTGGTTCCAGGTACATTAAAGCAAGCTCTACAACATATAATGTCTGAAAACGGACATGAAAGATGTAAAAAACAGGTTTACACAGAGGGAGTGCCAACCCCAAGAAAAGGAAAATACATGTGGGGAGCAGCCAGTGCCACTTTACATCTCTATATAATCTGCTTGTAGCTTTCTTTATTTCACTTTATATTCTGGATTTTAAGGTCAGTGACCTACAATTAAGTGATTATTTTTATGCAGACCTCATATTCTTATATTTGTTCTATTTTTAGATGCTGCAAGAAAGACGTGCCCTGCAGCTACAGAAGTAGAAGTGCAGGCATTGATCGCAAGCTGGCTAACTGGTGCACGAGATCGAGACAACGGAAGACGAGAAAGGGCACCCGAGCACAGACGATTAAAGTCATTATTAAATAGTTCTGGGGAGGGGAATGCATTGGGGGACATGTAAAGGTGTACATTTGTCTGTAAAATTCTTGCACATAACCTGTCAATTTAAAAAAAATTGCATACATTTAATTATAAAAGCTTAATATAATCTTAAAATTATCTGAGTATGCTAATCTGACCTCTAGAGGTGGGAAATATTTGAATGTCTTTCTCGTATCTAGATCGAAGTTCTGGAGGCTGTACTGGGTCGTCTGGAGTGTGACACGCTAGAGTTATCCCGACAGAAACAGGAAATGTTGTCAAATATGACGTCACGATACGAAGCGTTGATGACGTGGGCTACTCGCGTATGTGAAGAGGGGATGGATGAGATGGAGTGTGTGCAGAGTGCAGCACTGAAGGAGATGGAGGCCGAGCGGATTGTGGCGAGAGACACCAAACAGCTGCTGTCTCGCCTCGTGACGCGTGAGGCGCGCTGCTGCACGACGATGCGCTCATTCAATACGTCAACGGGGGAACAAGGAGGGTCACCAGCAGGTCAGACGACAAAGCCGTGCAGCTAGACCAGGTACGAGACTTCGTGGGGAGACAGGAAGGACAGGACATTGTAATTCATCCAGTTCTTAGTAATTGACAAGGCTCCCGCCGACACCGCTCTCTGGACCGACAAGGTGTGCAAGCCACTACACCACTACAAGGTATGTTGCACCAATTGGTGGTGGACCACCGTTAATATATGAATAAAATCATTGATGTCAAAGTGAAGACAAAACCGCATTAACAAACTAAATATCCAAACGACCAGCTTCCGCAGATGTAGATATTACATTTGAGTGTTGTTTACTCAAGCACAGGCTGTAAGCAGCGGTCTCTATCATTGTATCAGACACTTCAGTTCTATTCAGCAGCTTCAAACCTGTGGACATTTGCAAAAGTTTCCAAAATTTCCGCCTAAGGTTCGGATGATGTCCAGAGACGTTCACGCTTACACACACATCTATACTTCCATGAATAATCGTCCTCGAAACTTCGCAAGCTGGGGGCACTGGGGTTGACGAGGTCAGTACTCCAGGCTGACGTCGAACGTATCCTTGTGCCAGAATACACTTTCCAACTTCCGAACAGTAGATGCTGACTGGGCAGACACACCTGACTGCTGACGTTCCTCTTCCAATCGTCTTCCTTCTTTCGATAATTCCTTCTCCTCCTAGGTAATTCCTCTTCCAGGTAATTTCTGAAATGTTTACTTCTGTAATGAATATTCGTACTGAACTTTATCACTATTACAACAACAACCACAACTCTTTCATCATCATCACTTCTAACCAAATATTACATCATTTCACAACATTCTTTCGCGGAAAGGGAGATAGCCAAAGAAAGAAAAAACAACTTATCCCATACCTTGACTCGAAAAGGAATTAATCCAATTCCCAGATCTCTTCTACTCAAAATTCGCTGCAGTCTCTCCGCTTCGAAGACTGGCGTGCAAATGACTAAACTAAATATTTTCAACATACACATGGGGTTCAGTGAACCTTTCCCTCACTCATGCACGCTTTTCTCGAACGTCCTCACTTCCACGCATTCCATCTAGTACACGGGTAAGGGCGAGAATCACTGCCTACCAACAGACCACCCCACCCCCACCCGTTCCTAACAGCACATTCGTCCAAACACGTGACACGCTTGATGTTGTTACTACTGGCGGATCTCAAACTCTCTGTTGCTTTGTACAGCGTCCAGTTTTACTTGATAACTATCACTTGATTGATTTGCATTGAAAACAAGTACATACTGTTTACATACAACGAGTAACGAGAGTGTTATTATGCTGAATAATAATTTATGTAATCGGAGATCAAATCGACTAAGCTATATAGTCCAATTGACTCGGGATGTGACCAATGGATAAATGGTCAAATGATAGATGGGGAGCCTGCTGGCTCCATACAGAGTCCCAGTGTCAAAAGAGCGGCCCCGTGGCGCAACGGTTAGCGCCTGTCACCAATACAGTGAAGGTTGGCTGCCCTGAGTTCATTTCTCGTCTCGGGCATGCTGTTCTTTCTCTGCACGTGGCATCTGTTTACAGGGCTGGCTACTTGCCGTAATATAGCTTTAGCTGCTGACACGGCGTAAAACACCAATCCCCCCCCCCCCCCCAGTGTCAAAAGAACCAACTAATCAGTCAACCAGGGATTCCACGACATCCTATAAACACGGACGGGACAACACAGACAGCGGCTCACGTGCTCTAGCCCAAATGTCAACAAATCACGTGCAGTCCGCAGTCAACAAATCAAGTGCAGAGACTCATGAACCACTCATCTTCCAAGGACATATTTCTTCCTTGCTATTGTACAGTTACTGTTAATCTATTCATTTGAGTAAAACGCGAGGCAGAAAAATTGTATGCTTTGCGCATGCATGTGTGTGCGTTTGTGTGTGTGTGCGCGTGCGTTTATATCCAGTTTAATTGACATGTAAGACGAGAGGCCTTTGCAATTAAGAATTAGGATTTAGATTGTTCCTTTTATTCCATGATATAGTATAATTTCCTTGACTGACGATGGGTTTGTGTAATAGTATGTGTGCCTCTGTGTGTTCATGTGTGTGTGTGTTCATGTGTATGTGTGTCCATTGTAGTTCACTTTTAAGGGAAGTGTGTTTAGACCTTTGTGATTAGGATTTCGCATCGACAACTTCCCGCACAAAACGATACAAAAATGGCAGGAGTGGTAGCAAACTGGCAAATAAGTTTTTAATCATTGATTGGTTTGAAAGGGCAACAAAGTGCTTATCCTTTACGGGGTTAATATAAAATCGTTAAAAATCTTACAAAATGATCTCTAAAACGGAAATGAATAAGATGCTTCAACTTTGCCATGGTAGTAGGTCTGTGTCGACCTCTTCCTGCACTAATGCCGGAAACGGCGGCCTCATGGCATCTGGAACTATCCAATACGAGTTTTAAACATAAGGAGCAGCAAAAAGCTGATGCGTATATGTGGTTGCAAAAAGAATAATTAAATGTTCACCGTTCCGGATGCGATTCACTTTACCTAATACAAGCAGCGTCTGATAGGACAGTAGGAGATTGATTTCTATTACAATATGGCTACTTGGAGACATGACAAACTTCGTCTTGGTTACCCTGGCGACAGGGGAAGGAACTCTCAGCTACTCTACAGCACGCGCTCGTTACTGTATTTTTGCACTTTGCTTTATTAATCTAAGAATTTAGCCGTGTAAGAATTTGTTTTCTGTAAATTGTACATCAAATGTTTTAATAGAGTTCATGTACATAATGTACAACAGTTTGAGTAGAAGTATGGAAGATTGTAGTCTTGTTTCAAACAAGTCTGTTGCAGACGATTTATTTCGCGACGTTCATCGTTAGTTTAATAACAGAGAGGATCTGCAAGGGTGGTGAACAAGATTTAGGAAAATGTGAATTTGAGGGTGGTACGTTAGATCATCAACTTTCTAAGCGATTTAAAGGCTTACTTTCTGCCTTGGCTACTGGCATGCTGCTGATACATTGCTGCTACTCGCTTTTGTTGATTGTTGCTTACTTCTCGATCCATTGGCTTGCTAAAGTTCACTGACAACACATATAGAGGAGATATTTTAGAAGCATCGCGTCGTGAGAAACTCTTATCAGGTCCACTCCACTGAACAAGGCGGAAAATGTTTTTCCGTGACAACAAAAACATTTTGATTTTTTGTCAAAGTTTGTCATCGCTTGTTGTTTTATGATTTCAGCATTTGTTTTAATATGTGTTGCATCCCATAGCAGGCCCTGCGTTGATCTATTTTTAGACTGACTCTTTGCCTCGAACTACTTTGGCGGCCAGCCATTGGTTGCTCTAGTTACGCTGGCAGACGACACGAGAAGGGGGCGTTGATGATAAAAGAATTAGTAGATCTGAAGCCTTCATCGGTACAGTATTTCCAGGGAAGCCAAACGAGAAGGACGGAAAGCCTTTATTCATACAGTATTTCCAGCTGAGCCAAACTTGACGACAGGGAAGAAAATTGGGAAAGTTTTCAATCCAAAATGGCGACTGGACGACATTACAGCCCAGACTTGCGTATGTCCTGCAGTCTATGCATGGAGTCCTATCGTGGTCGCACTCCCAAGCTGCTGCCATGTTTTCACACTTTCTGTCTGCCGTGTCTGGAGAACATCGTCGTCACCGCAACGTCCAAGAAATCGGCTTCACACGCAGACGACAGTCCAGTCAAAGAAATGAAAGAAACATGCGAAGAGGACAAGCAGACCGAAGATGATTCTGAGGAGAAAACGACAAAACCTGAGCAAGAGAAAGACGATGGCGATGATAATACTATAGGAAAGGATGGAGAGGAGAGAAAAGTGACATTTCAGTGTCCTACATGTCGTGTCCTTGTTCCTGTCCCTGCTGGGGGAGTGAGTCAGTTTCAGGTGAGTCAGAAAAGTCTTCCCTGTCGGCTTAATTCTACTTTCGGTTTCTCGTGTTTCTAGGTATTACGCTGCTTTCACACGTTAGCAATACAACGTACAAAATTAAGGTTGTGATAAAGAAATAGTCTGAGAATCTGCAACACAGATTTCATCAATGTTCATCGAATGATTTTCCAGGATCCTGTCCAGAAACCTTGAATCAGAATCTTGTTATGGCGAACACCCGATAGCATTTTATCAAAAGTCTACGAAGTTAAATATTTCTTTCTTCATTCGTATCCCCTTGTCTCTTGGGTTCTTTATATATATATATCCTTATAAGACTTCGTTCTCTTTGAAGGACTGCTGTTTTTGGAAAAAAAAAACTTTTCATTTTATTGTAGAAGCCTACAAAATCTTTACAAATCACAAAATGACACGAAATTAAAGGGAAAACCCGAAGTACTTCTTATAGTGTCGTACAATGCCCACGTTTGGCCCCAATATTTTGACGATAGGATGTTTTTTTTTTCTTTTTCACCTGTGAAGCAGCCTTAAGCCTGAGTAGCTGAGTAATGTATAGAGCATATCAAACTGAGGGTCCCCCAAGGGCCTCATGGGTCACATTTGTGTTGTCACGAGTGCCGCAGGTGTGTTTGCAAAGGGCCGCATTCCTCCCGCGTTGACATGCCTGGTATAGAGGACTCAACCTACTTTCCACTTCGCTTTAGCAAGACTGTCGATATGCACAGAAGTTAACGGGTATCATTTTCGTTTTAGCGAACTACGAGTAGCAATCTGGTGCGTTTGTCAAGTACACTGTAAATAACACCGTGTGACTCCATTGCGTAGCCTGTAATCAATTCGTGCTATTCACTTATTTCATGCTTATATAATGTACATTGTGAATATTGATTTCCTCACAGGACTGAGTGTTGATGGTATATTTCTAGGACTTTTTACCCAACATTGCAGACAAAAATCTCTCCATTTTGAATCCTATTGCAGGCACTAACCTTAACAAAAATTAAACCAAATTTAACATTGTCTCTAATGGTATTTTGCACAAATTCTTCAAAATTATCCTAGTTATTGTTATTGCGTCAAACACAATCAGTAAATGTGACACTTACTAATTACAAGATAATTGCTTAAAATGTCATATCGGTTTATTTATATTTCGTAATTTTTCTTACGCTGTAAACCATATCTATCATCGAATTAGAAAATAACCCCAATGCTGGCAAGTCAATAAAACGTTGCTGTTACGAAACTGTCTTTTTATTTTTATTTATTTAAGTTTTGGAGGCAGTAATTGTGTCACGACCACTAGTCGGACAGTGCGCATTCTTTACAAAGAACGATAAGAGATCACTTCAGTTTGAGACGTTCTGTTATTTATTTTACACTAAAAGGAAAAATACTAAATAAAACACATAAATTGTAATACAAGAATTTCCAACAGGTCAAGTTAAACCATACAGCACAAGTTCACTGTCATCCGTTCTAAATCAGAATGTGTACATCATATGTTGGTTCAACACCGACACTACGGCAGCGCGCAGGCTGCTACAACAGTTCTCATACATATGTCCGTTTCAATCCACATCTAACGATACGTCTCTCCCAAGCACCTTTCTAGCCACCAGCAATGTCCGTGTGCTCATACATGTTCATCAAACACATTCACACAGTCCGTGTAAACCTTCTTGTTCTCCCTCTAACGTTGACGGTGGAGATAACAATGGGGGTACGACCTTCCCCCTCTCTCTCTCTGGAGGTAAACTCAAAAAGCAAAAGTCTTACTTTGCGTTGTCGGTACCAGCGGACAATCAAATCGTCAGTGTCCTCGACACTCCATGGCACGACTTTTTAAAGACGACAGCGACGGCCCTCCACGCGGTCGGTGTGTCGTCGTCGTTGTCAAGTACGAGAGTGGAGCCCCTTGCTCAACACTCCCCAGCTGTGATGAGATGCTGCCCGCCTATAGTCGTCGGCTCGGGTTGTTCTTCTCTGGAACTTCTCAGCTCGGCGATGTCCACTGCTCCCAGTAGCAGATTCGGCGAGGAACCTTCAGCAGCAGTTCTACTGAAGTTGCGATCCCCAAAACACAGCAACAGCAGCGGCTCCGTAGCAAACACGGTACAGCAAGTCCGTCATCAATCCACTCCACTCACAATTAACAGCCGCCACTGTATCCATCAGCTTCTCAATCGCTGCATGGCTCTCTCTCCTCTCCTCTCAACTCGCTCTACCGTCTCGATACTCTCTTCTCTCCCCCTAACTCAAGCTACCCTCCGGCTTAAATACTCGTCAACTTACTACGCAGTGGCCTGTCACCTGGCAGAGGGGTAACACCCACAGGGCTGGCCACGCCACCCCGCTCCCCCCTCTACTTCCTTTCTACAAACTCGGCGCAATTGCCTAAAAATAAAAGAGGCACGGACTGATCCGTGACATATGGGAAGGGGGAGAATACTTTGTTTGACCGAAATTGTCAAGTCTACGTCCACCTCCCCTTTCGTGTTGCCTTCTCACTTTTTTTTAAACACCAACAACTGTACACCAGAAGCGGATAGAAGGGTCACTTGCTATGCATACAAAACTGAGGCCAACACCTACTTTTTTTTAAAGGAACTAAACATTTATAACGCATTTATATTTTAAACTAATAAAATCCATGTTATATTGACTTACAGTCAAAGTTGTGCCCCGTTTTCTTAATGACTCATAACATCATGAAGGCGACATGAAATTTTAATATTTGGTAGAACCATGGACGTGTATAGGTGGACTGCTGTCTGTCTGTCAAGACCAACGCTTAGCCTCTTGCGAAGTTCTGCGCTGTTAGTCTCGGCGAGCCTAAACAAAGAGTGTGACCAAACTAGAAGCTTTTTCGTCTCATGCCTCGTTTGAGTGGTTAACTGAAAAAAAATCGTCTATCAGTAGTACGGTAATGCAAGTTTGTGGTAGTTCCGACGATGGCTTTAATTTGTTTCTTCTTTAAATGCGACACTAATACTTTCCTGTAACTCTCCCTGAATGTCACTTTACGAAAATATTATTTTTAAAAGTAAAACATGGAGGAGAGCAGGTAGATCAAGTGTACATCTCACCTATTTCAGACCAATTTCTACGTGGACTGTGATGTTGAACCTGACGCCAGTCTAGACCTACCTGTGGAGTGTGACACGTGTGAGGACGGCAACCGTGAGAGAGCGACACACGAGTGCGGAGACTGTCGTCACAAGATGTGCTCCCGATGCAGTCGTCTGCACGCCATGTTTGCCAAGGGCCATCGCGTGCGACCTCTTGATAGCCGTGATGTTAACGTGTCTTCTGCCCCCAGAGCCGTGAAGACAAGAGAGTGCCCGAGTCACGCTGGCCAATCGCTGTGCTTCCACTGTCGTCTGTGTGACGTCAGCATCTGCCTGCACTGTAAGCTGACGTCACACGAAGGTCACGCCACAGAAGATTTTATGGCGGCTGTCACACGAGCCAAAGGAGAGGTGACCAGACTTATGGTGACTGCAAACCAGCAGGTCAGTCAGCTAAATAAAATCTTCTGATTGACATTTTATCTCTGAATTGGCTATTTGTACCTCCACACAGGTTTAATCTTTTTGATGTTTTTGTGTCTAGATCCAAGTGCTAGAAGCTGTGCTGGGTCGTTTGGAACGAGATTCGATGGAGTTATCCCGCCAGAAACAGGAAATGACGTCAAACGTTACTTCCAAATACGAAGCGTTGGCGGCGTGGGCGACCCGCGCTCGTGACGAGGCGCTGGAGGAGATGGAGTGCGTGCAGCGTGCAGCACTGAAGAAGATGGAGGCCGAGCGGATTGTGGCGCGTGACACCAAACAGCTGCTGTCTCGCCTCGTGACGCGTGCGGCCTCTTCCTGTCACACCGACGCCGACGCCGACATCGTCCTGCACAAATCGGAGCTGCAGGCGGCGCTGCTGGACGACGACGCTCTTACCCGATACCGTCAACGGGGCAACAAGGAGGGTCACGTGACCTTCTTTAGGCGCAGGTCAGACGACAAAGCCGTGCAGCTAGACCAGGTGAGAGATTTTGTGGGCAGACAGGAAGGACAGGACCAAGACAAGGAGGACAAGATGGTGATGATGTCAATAAGAGAACTCTCAGAAAAAGCTGTGGCGATGACCAAGTCAATGGAGGATTTGGGGATGAACATGACTAGGATGATAGGTATGTAGAAGGAATGTTTGAGGATTCACATTGTTGTTGCAGTGTTCAGACAGTTTATGTATGATTATTCACAGTTAAATAGCAGATATATCTACAGTCAATGCCACGAACTTTAATTAAAATGTTATTTTGCTTTCTATTGTGGATTTAAAATTTAATATTCTTAGGGAAGTTACTTGTAAAAATTACTCATACGATAACAATATTCTAAAATATGACCTGCATATAATGACTTTGTATAGTGTTGTATACGACATAAGTCTAAAGTTTAAAATGAAATATTTTACGTAGTGCAGTTTAAATAGGTATTTTCAGTAATCTTCATATATTGTCAAAGTAACTTTGAGATCTTAGAGAGCTTTATGAATGATTTGAAGATAAACACGATCGCGATGCGTTTCAAAAGCTAGACCTTACAAGAGAGATTGATGACACATAACAAATGCTTATCAAGGAGGGTAACAGAATAAGCAAAGGTTATGCTTCTTTACGTCTAGCCATCGATCTTAGAAAAAAAAACCCACTTTATTACTACAAAGACACTATAATAAAGCAAAAAAGAAAAAAAATACTCGTGTAGTACTTTAAAATTAGACGCATACAATGCCTTAATATTATGACCATATACATTGAAACTTAAGACAAATAATGTATAGCCATAATCAGTCTCTATCGGTGATCTTGACGTGCTGCTTACTCCCAGTAGACCAATGGTACTTCGTGATAATAATTTTAATAATAATGCAGCTAGCTATAAACTACTCTATACGCACTTCAAACTAGATACGCACAACACAACTCCTTCACGCACGCACGCGCGTGCACACACACACACACACACACGAATTTCTTAAGGATGTAATATTTTCTACTAATTCTTTATCACGTTTCACTGTTGTCTTCTAACAGAGAATGCGATAAGGCCGGTGTCATTCAGAGTACGGCGAAGTGTAAACATCGCTGCTACTGTAGGAAATCCTGTGATATTCGATGTGGTCGACTTCAACGAAGGTGGAGGCTATGACACAGCCACTGGTGTCTTCACGGTCCCCGTCGATGGAACTTACATCTTTGTAGCCAACTTGTATATTCAGGGGGGTAATGGTTATGGCTTTTTTTCTCTATCTGTGAATGATAAATTAATGAATTTTGTGAATGGTTCAAACAATGTTGGCATGATGCACGATATTGTCAGTCTAAAGGCCGGCCAGAAAGTATTGATCATGCCAAACTCCAACTACACACTGTACAATAATGAGCAGCACACGTTTTACACTGGTGCTTTGCTGTGTGGCAGCATTGGCAGTGACACCACAAGTTAGTTTATAACTGATTCTCTTGTAACACTTGTAATTTTTGGTAACAAAGAAAGATTGAAACAGTTGTTTTATGAGACTTTTCGAAACTGAAATAGTTCTGTTTTTCTCCTCTAACTTAATACAAAAGTTTTGTCAGTCCTTCACCTCATACAAAAGTTGTACTTACATAGTGACTGAATATCTTCAATCAGTCCATATAATATTTTTATTTTCCTCCTCCTGAAATCGTCTTTGTGGAGACATGACACTGCCGATGATCTTTTTCATATCCTTTTGGTGTCTCAGATTAAGTATATTTTTATTTTATTGTTTGGTTAATTTTCATTTGCTTATGTGGTTTTGTACTGAAAAAAAACTTTAATTCAGTAAAATTTACTATTATATTTTGTTTAATTTTATTTTCGAACACTTATCTGTACGCTAGGTGAAAATATTTCTGCTCGGGTTGTTTCTGTCTCCCTGTCTCTCTCACACACGTACGTTATCGGTTGTAGGCATCACTAAACATCTTCTTGAACACTCCTTTTTATAAACGCATGGGAGATAACTCCATACTTTTTTAAGACTTGCTTTTCTTGTTTTGTCTTGCTTTTGTCTTAATTTTTCATGTATACTTTTTGCCGTATTAGTCATTACATTGCGTGCTAATTTTTTGGGCTGCCTATTAACCATACTTCCTTTGTTACCTTTCTTCTTTTAGTAGGCTTGGTGTCAACATTATTTTTACAGATTAACAGATGACATATATGACATATATGCTGCTTCGTGTCTATGTACAGTATCTTATAAATAAAGCAAAATGAGTCGGTGTATGTGTTTTTGTGACTGTGCGAGAGAGACATATGAAAGATAAAAAACCTTATCTCTGAGGGTAACAGAATAAGCAAATATTATGCTTCTTTACATCTAGCCATCGATCTTAGGAAAAAAAAACTTCACTATTACAAAGACACTATATTAAAACAAAAAAGAACAAAAAAATATGTGCGAAGATGAGGGTTGATGTTTTAATAGGAAATTGTTTTGATTAATAACTAGGTAAGTAATATGTGTGTGTGACTTTTACTTCATGCAGTGTAGGTTAAGACCCATGACGGAAGAGGATGAACATAAAGATAAAAACATATTGACATAGAGGTATTAACGAGCACAGTTGGCATTCCAGCTCCAAATACATGTAATAAATACATCCATATTGTAATCTTGCTGATGCCATTTTAGCTCTTGTAAATATACAACTTTTGGCGAAACACAATATTTGGGGGGAATATTTTTTTCTCCTAATCGAGTATATTGTGGACAACACTATAAAAATATAATTCAGTTTCTTCAATGTTTTTACGGAAGGAACAATTTTTGACTAATGCTTGAGTGGCACTTTAGGTTTAGGCACTTTAGCAAACTGTTTAAGTGAGGGTTATACAAAATCTTTGGTCAAACATTCACTCATATTTGTCCGGCAAAATTTAGATAGATTTTGTTATCAAAAGGAGAACCGCTCTAAACACAAAGGGACACAACTCTTAAAATTGCTTAGCGTAGATTGTACTATTTATTTCCCCTATCGTATTTTCCTCCAAAAATTTGTTTTTCAGATACATTTAAGCTAAAGATATTCTGTTTAATATTACTTTTTTCCCCCTAATACTTGTCATTTGGGGGTGAAAATATGTTTGTGTATTTAGTGTGGGTGCACGTGTATGTTGGGAGGGGGGGAGGGTGTTGTGTGAGTAGAGGAACATGAGTGCATGGCCGTTTTTTTTTAAATGCACAGCAGACATACTAAACTCTTCGTCCAGTGCTTCAAGCGTAAACCGTTCAGTAACCATGCAAGAATTACAAGACTGTGTGGAGATCGAGCAAAAGCTAACAGCAGACGACAGCTGTAGCTACAGTGAGATGAAACTCGGCCTCAAATCACCACAGTCCCACATCCCCCCACTCGCGTGCGACTCTCTCCCCCAGCGTCCCGAGGACCCTCGACAGTGTTTACCTTCGCTGCAGTGAGATCGTGTCGAGCATAGTGTGGGATGCTCCAATTCCAGAGAGATTCTTCGGTAGCATCGGACAGGTGCGCCGAGGGGGGAGAGTTGTGGAGGGTGAATTTTGTTAAGGGAGAGAACGTGACTCTTACAGTGACATAAACTTAGTGACCGTCAAGCGGATAGAAGTTGATAGTTCTTGCACTGGATCACTTTTTTTCACTTCTCGAAATTATGTCGCAGCAAGCTCCATGTTAATTGGGTTTTTTTTTTTTTCGTAAATAATCATATAAAATAAAATCTTAAGAAGACATGACACCAAGCAGAGGTAAAAGAAACTAGTATGGTGTGGCTTACCATATCTTAAAAACTGAAATAAATAGGGGTTTACACTACAGATCTTACACAGAAGTTCTGTTTGGTACAGGAGGGAATTAAAGTGGACGTTCATTATTGTCTATATAAAAGTGTCACTTGAATTTATTTTCAGACATTTTTAAAAACTCTCCATGTTGATATCTTATACCATGCTCCTTTCATAAACTATGCAAATGCGTCACTCAGTGCAAAATATTTCAACACATAGGATAGCGTGTATATTTTCGACTTATTTTCAATTCACAGTCATAATAGCTGTGTCGTGTATATATATATAGGTGGGGCACAGGTGACTGAGCGATCATAGACGAAACCCATTATTTACACACACACACAGACAGTAATATGATGTCCCATACCACATCATCAATAGCAACAGTCAACAAATCTTAAAATAATGACAGGTCTCTGTTTTCTTATCCTACCCACCCACCCTGTTAGTATTAATCGCAAAAGGAAACCGAAAGAGTGCGCATCCTTGCCCGACATACCGCATTCCTCCAGCTGGTATGTCAACAGAGGCCCACGGAGACGCACTGCTCACCTCGCCGCGCCACCTGGCCGCTGGTGATCGACTTAACGGCTTCAGCAACAGTTCAAAAGACTCTGGAACCGCCGCAGACACCAACACCCAGTGCCTCCTGTTCCCCACCGCACGTTACGGAACCCCAAACATTCGAGAAATCAGGTAAGGTAACTCCAGCTATGCTGGCGCCTGGAATGGAGGAGTTGTGAAAAGGATCTCCTCCCCTGTTCACGCACAATTTGCACAAGAACTCGCGGTCTGCTAAACGATCGTGATTGGTGTGGAGAAGAGGAGGTGGGAGAGTGAGGGGGACCTAGAAGCAGGCAGGAAATGTTTGTTATGTGGGGTATGAATCAGTCACTGCTATGGCGTCTTAAAAGTGTTCACGGTTTCTATTTTCTTAAAGAATAATGAATTCATTTGGGGGGAAAAATTCTGAAAAATGTTTAGTTGTTCACAATAAAGATGTATACGCTCAAGGTACAGCTTAGATAGAGAGTGGATGAGATAGGAAGACAGGGATCGAGAAAGATTTGGATGTATATGAAAGGGAAGCCAAAGATAATAATTCGTACGAGTGAGTTAGCGAGCGAAAGAAAAAGATGATTTTATTTTCGAGCACAAATTGATGCAAGCCTCCGATCCTTTCTCATGGTCCACCCACATGGCATGGACAGTCTGAAAATGACATGATCATTTCGTCTGTCTAAATTAAAATAAGCAAATAGAAAAACCGCTCTACCGTACCACCTTTTCTCTTGATCAGTCGCCGCACAAATTAACAGCACGATGTCAAACGACTTTTTTTTTTCATCAAGAATGTAAAATAGTCCAGATTAACTCATTGGTGCTTTTGTATAATTAATTGAGAACATGATGTCGTTTCTTCGATACCTTGCATTATTTTTCTGTTTTATTTGAATACACAATACTTACATAAACATCCACTTTATTCTCAATCAAACCTGGGCAGAAGAGACAACGATGATATATGGAAATTCAAATTACAGAGATGTAAGAAACAATAACAAGTCATTTATGACTACAAATAACTGGGGATTCTGTAGCAGGGGAATCTAGTTTACTTTTTTCATCTTTTATCTTCGTTCCTTCACCTTTTAATTCTTTTTTTTTTCATTCATCAGTTGTTTCTTTCTTTTGTTTGTTTTTGGTACCGTTGCTTGCGTTCATTTTTAATTACTTTCTTCTATCCATTCTTGTTTACTGTCTTTCCCTCTTTGTTTTTGTTTTCATCTTTCTTCGTTTCTCTTGTCCTAACTTACCTGGCGCGTTCAACATTTTTTTCCTGTCAACAAAATCTATCCACATTTTTGAACAAGTCAAGAGGTAAGCTGATAAACAACTAGATCATTATTACAACCTCCCGAGCATAATTATAGTCAGAAATAGGCTGTATATTTCTCTAAACCCTCGTGTAGTGCTCAGATTTATTCCTGCAAAACTTGTTAATACAAGAAATTTACTGGTTTTATCTCCCGAACAAGGCGATAAATCATCGAGCGATGTCGAAAACAGTGCATCGTCCGTACATCAGCCAGGACATGGACGCACATTTAAGCAGTAAATTGTATCACAATAAAAACTTGAAGCGCTGATGTATTATAGCCAATGGAAATTTACTCGCTAGCATCACCTCCCTTTGATGCTCCCCGACGACGCTGACGAGCATCCCAACTCTCCTTGGTGTTAATTGCGGTCCGCCATGACAGTTGGCTCCGCGAAACCTCTGGCGCGAAGAAGGCGCGTGACTTACGACCAATTTACGCTCAAGGCCCCTAACCCTGCGCTCCTCTAAGGGTTAGGGGAGTTAACTCTCGGAGGAAAAAAGCCTGTACGCAAGATGGGTATAAACTAAAGAGGGTTTCGCTAAGGCTGTGTGCTGAATGTGGGCAGCTTAAAAGGCCCGCAACTACGGAAGTGGAAATGTCGAGAGTATGTAATAGCTCAAGAATCCTGATATTGAGGATCCGCCCATTAGTGACATGAATAGGCGAGAGTAAATATTCATTTAGGGAACACTAGTGACAGAGAACGTGAGGCTCGGAGTGCTTTATAGCAAGAAGGATGCTAAAAGAGTTATCTTCCGTGGGCTGGCGATAACCGCAGAGTTATCTCTTCGAATTTGGCGCGTGCCACCGTGTGCAAGTGTATTAGACTGGAGTTGTCTTCCCTATCCCCCCCCCCCCTTCTCTTCATCCTTAAAATTAAATAGGTTTTGGGTCAGGGCGAACAAGGAAAGAGTTACCTACCCATTTACCCGATAATTCTTGGCTTTCCACCCGCTTGTCCCTCCTCCTGCACCCAGCCTACACTCTCCATCACCTTTCCTTGGCTAAGCTTCTTCATTAATGCTGCTTGTGGGAGGTTGGTGTGGGGGGACGATTATGCCGATCAAAATCGAGCGAATCATGAGAGCTGTTTCGTCAACAAGGCCAATGTTTTTGGTGTCTCAATTAAGGTGCCATTCTAAACATCACTCGCCGCTTTTTTCTGCTGTGGACTGCGAGTTTCCTGTTTTCCAGAGGCTGCGAGGAGCGTATCGTTTCCAAGGCTGCGCCGAAACCCGAGAACGCAATCCCAAGGTGCACCACGGGGATGTTGTTTTCTCGGGCATTCTGTTCGCTCAAAATTCGGCTTCTTCTTTCGAGATTTAATAAGACGACGAGCATTTTTTTTTTAATTTCAGAATAAATCGTTTTGTGGCGGAGCTGCAAGCCCGGATGTTCCTATCCCGGATAGTTCATTAATCCTCTCCTGCTCATGCGCACGTTCGAAACCCTATTTAGCACGTCTGCAGGATACTGTTGCACGTGCCGGGGTACCACACCCTCTGTACTCTCACTCCACCGTCTGAGAACGACGACTTCTTGGCGTCTGCGCATCCCAAGGCTGCCATTCCATTATAAGGGAGGTGACTCCGCAGTTTGCCATCACTTAAACGGTCCTGCGTGCTTAATTAAGTCCCCTCAAGCCTGTATTAGTCGCCTTCATCCGTCGATGCCCGTTGTGCTACAACAGGAGAGCATTTGGTTTCCTGGGAGGGCAGGACGTGGAGGTATGCTAGTGATCACTCACAGAACTCACAAACCCGCTTCTTGTGTTCTTTTCATGGCAACCAGGTGAAGGTTCAAACACATATCAGTAATTCGGGATTCATGCTCCTCACTGTACATGTGATTCAAACTTCATGGCGCCCATCTTCAGTATCGTAAACAAACTTTTAGTGACAATAAAATAAACATCCCTTTATCATGATGAAATTATCCTCACATCTTGTTTAGGACCCCTTGATGAAAACTGAAGGGGTCCTCCGAACTTTTAATGCGTACTGTACGCAATTTTTTTGCGTAAGCAGAAGCCCTGTCAGTCCTGTGAGCATCCAGTATGAGCATCCAGTCCTGTGAACAATGTTTCAGGTCCAGAGACAAGCGAGTGTCTAGACATGTACTAGTGTATACTTGCTGTTTGGTCCACTCTCTGTTTTGTCTAACTCCCGACAAATCTCTTCATCAAACTGACTTTCCCAATGTCTCAAAATCCAGAAGTTGTTAGAGGGTTGATCAAACATAAAATTTCTAACGAGACAGAGGAGACTATCGGTGACTGCGGTGGTGCTAATCACCGCTGGCCAGAGAGATTTTATTTCGCGGATTTCTGTAATGAGTTGTCACGATAAATGCTGGAGGCTGATAAATGACTATATCTACGGCAGTCATTAAAGCGAGTAAGGCCTCGCTCCTGCAGAGGGAATGTATTCTGGGTGGATATCGGGGAGGCCCCCGTCGTTGCCCGTTGCCCTGCCGACAAGAAATCGTGTGTGACACTATCTTCCAGATTTCATGCAACTCATAAGACCACTGGCTTCTGTGACCCGTGGGTATAAAAGTTGTTGTTTGGGGGTAGTGGTGGGTGTGTATGCGTGTCTGTGTGTGTGTGTGTGAGAGAGAGAGAGACAGAGAGTGGTTGTGTACATGTATGCGTTTGTGTATGTATGAGAGAGAGAGAGAAGAAAGAGAGGTTGTGTACACGGATGTTTGTGTTTGTTTGTGTGTGTGTGTGAGAGAGAGAGAGAGAAAGAAAGAAGAAAGAGAGATTATGTTCATGTATGTGTGTGTGAGAGAGATGCAGAAAGAGAAAAGAGAGGTTGTGTCCCCCGTGTACCTTCACTTCTCTTTCCCTCTTTATCCGTCCACTTCATTTTGGTATCTATAATCTCACATCAGTTTTTCTTCCTCTAGTCCTACAATGATATTTTTCTGACTTGTACATTCTAACCCCGTCTTCTTTCCTACAAGATCCTCCCCAAACCTCCTTAACCTACAAGAGACACAACCTGCAGAATTACTTTGCGTTTTCAGCAGCCCCTGTACTCAGGGCCCTGTCTTCATCCGGGTCTTCACTCAAGGTGCTGCTCCAGCTTTTGTCTACACCGTCGGAAATTATCGCCCACTTACAGAAGAGGAGTGATGAAAACAGGATTATCTACCTTTTTATCAAACGCCTCCCTTGTATGCTTTAAAAACCGACGAGTGCTTCAAGATCTGTAACGAGCGGTCTCGGTTACTGCCTCTTGCTGAGCTCTCTAATGGGAAGAGAATAATAGGTGAGGCGATAGTTACAGCAAGTGTATTATCGGAGCGGCTCCCCAGGCGTCTGTCTTTTTTTAACTGCCTGGCTGCTGAGAACACGAGATGCAGGCACTCGACAGAACAGTTCCTAGGGGCCAAGGTAATCAGTACTTTGACATCCTCACTCCAGTCCGGGACTTTGATGTGCTGGGGATTCCCGCTGTCAAATATTAAAAAATATAGAAAAATATAGAAAATATATATAAAGTGTATACTAGTGACTATATCACAAAGTAACAGACGATATTTGAGAAGGTATTGGCAAATATTTGTAACAAAATTATTTTTAAGTGAAATGACATTATCATAACCAAAAAAATTTTAATTATTAACTAACAATTATTTTTATTTATTTCTATCTTATTTCTTTTTTTATTTCTTTAACTTCACTTCTGGTTTTACTCTGAATCTTAACTCCTTTTTACTGGCAGCAGCTGTCTTCCATCCCGCGCATTCCAGGGCCAGCTGGGTTGCATGAGCGGGTGTATCTTCAGTTCCATACTTAAAGCTGCCCATAGGAACTGTCCACGTTGTGAGATTTATGGGCGCTACTATGTGCGGAAAGGAGATATGATCCACCCAGGGTCTCCCCTCATCGATCTCTTTTAGGATCCTTGAAACTTTTGTGTCTCTTTTTAGGATCCTTGCATCTGGAATGTGTCTTTCTAGGGTCATATTCTGGGACTCTTTGAATGTCAGTGTCTCTTCAATTCAGAATCCGTGGGTCTGATGTGATTTTCTTCTCTGAGAATTTAACCTCTTCGACTAACATTTTTGTATCAAAGGACAATGTTTTGTACACTTCAGATAATGTCGAAATGATAATGGCCATTGATGATGGATGTATCAAAGACATCTAACACTGATGCATGTCATCTCTTTTTGAATGAAGATAAAAATCATCGCTAGCCAAAACATATATTATGGTCCTACCCTGATAATCACTGCATCTTCTGCCGGCAGATATGATCCCAAAAATTCACCTACATTTACATTTTGATATGAATAAATATAAGATCCTTTACTCCTAATAATCTACAATTTAATATGCATAAATTATTAATTTCAAAGTTTTCCGAATAGTTTATAACAGGATACCCTTCGATGTAGATGTCCTGGTCAACAAATGCTTGCTTTGTGGTCTTATTTTGGTGATAAAGGGGTTAAAACCTCTACAACCTTCGCTTGGAACACTTCTCAGGCAGGCAAGATCCAAACTCAGCTCACTTGGCATGGTCCTGGGTTATCACCGACGAGCATCCATCATGGTCTTAATTCTATCGCCTACCTCTCTTCACTTGGATCAACAATTTTATGCGCGCCGCTCTATCACACTGTGTCCTGCCGAGATAAAATATAGCCCACTCGTCTACAATCTGTTGGCGCGTGCAGATCGTGAGGGATGCCCGGAAGACGAGCAAGAGTTTGGGGAAAAGAGGGGAACAGGTACTTTCAACTGTGCTGAGTGGGATAGGTGCCTGAGGACGATATGAATATCGCCATCTTTGTTACGTACCCACACAGAGAGAGAAGAGAGATAAAGGAATGAAGATAGAAGGGAGAGACAGAGAAGGAGAGAGAGAGGTTCTTAACACTGATTGATGCACTGTGCAAGGAACTTGTTCACACTGATTCCGATCGTGATAGGAAGGCGGTTGTCAGCCATTCTCTCCAGAAGAGCGGTGAAGCCGTACGGCATGGCAGAACTAATTCGACATTTTGTCAGCCGCCATAACGTGTGGTTAGACCTGTGTCTGGTCTGTCCGCCTACAGGTTCATTTGGAGACAGTTAACAAAACTGTTTTACTTTGCCTCATGCCTGCAGCAAACAGCGGAATCGCAATAAATTAGTGGTATCCTTGGTAACCCTGAGTTTTATGGTACTAGCCTTATCTCTGGGTATGTCATGTGCACGTGCACACAAACACACACACAAATAAAAAGAAACACCCGCGTGCCCACACTCTCAAGCACACAGACAGGATGTAAAGAAGACAAATATTAATTTAAAGTAGTTTTGATTTCATGTAGGGAATATTATGTCTGAAAGGAATTCCATCCCTTCACCTAACATAATTAGAACGGTTTTTTTTACTTTTGTAACATTTTAAAGTTTTATTTGATATATGAAAACAACAAACAACTCCTACTCTACTGTAAAAGGAAAGGTAAAGGTCATCCCCTAACTTTTTCAGGTTGTTTGAAGGTGTGAGGGGTTAAAAATCTCACTCGGGCCCAGCTGTACTCGAGGGCGATGTCCATCTCCTCTACCTCGCTGCCTTACCTTTCTCAACCCTCTATGGAGTCAGGTACCCGTTCCTGCCAGCTGGGTCCCTGAAGACGTTTACTGCTCTTCTCGGGTATCGAACTCTCGCGCCTCTCAGTTCAGACACTAGCTCTCACACCACCCGCTTCTCCCTGTGTAAGAACCAGGTGATAAATGAACGTACATTTAGCTAGGAGTACAAATTATGTTGAGCATCTTTATATGCAAGTAGTTTGCACCATGATAAAATAGATGAATGAGGGAAGGTAAGCATGGACAGTCGAACAAACACACTGACAAACTATCAGGTATCCATGCCTGCTTTTCTCACGAGAAAGTTATCCTTGATAAATCCTCGCATTTCAAAATCGCCAGAAAGTGACTTTTATAGAGAAAAATAACAAGAAAAAACAAACGTGTGTGCGTGAACAAGTTTGCAAGCGAATGCGAGTGAGAGAGAGAGAGAAAGAGAGACGGTGGGGAAGGAGAGAGCGTGGCAAGCCAAGCACACAGTGTATGGGTGTTCCAATTCCTACCCTCCCATGTGCTTCGCTTACCGTGGAAAGGAAACACTCCAGATTATGTTTCGAAATTCCATCCCAAATGCAGCCGACTGCCTCAAGTTTTGCCTTGATAAAACCAGTTTCCATCTGCACTTCAAGACAGTTCTCAAGCAGCTTTTCCTCGGAGCCACGAGTCTTCAAGGGAAAGTTCACCGCCGAGAAAATTGTAGCCCTTTGACGACATAATTTAATTTTGCGAGCCCCCAATTTCTCTCCAAGTGAGAACCGCTTTACTTCGTTTATTTATTCATTTTCATATAGATTTCACACAAAATTATCTTGCATCTCACAGAGTAATTGAGTTGATGGTAGGTTTACAGGAGCTGTCAGAACAGTTTAAAGTTGGGAATCTTTTTAGCATCGCTGGGATCTATCAATATTTATCTACTGATGAGATGTTAAAAAACAAACATACAGACAAACGAATTCGTTAACTACGGTTAATCAACTTCAAAAGTGTACCAAAACCGTTGTTAACAGAAATAGAAACAATGAATGAATGAAGTAGGAAAAAAGAAGTTATTAAGTATGTGATACCGTTCATACAGTTATATTATATGAAATGAGCCAATGACATTCGTAACTTTTAACTAAAAAAAACAGAGAAACCCTAACAGACTCATGAACGAAGTGCAGTAAATATTCAGAGATATAGAAGCATTTGGTGAAAATAAAGTGGATTATTTGTGATGTGGCGAAATCACAGAAGGGATGCTCGACCAACCGTTGAATGCTTCAGATGAAAATTGTTATAAGCAAAGAAAATATTTGGAGCCGGAGACAAGAAGTGCTCATTTTTTAAACATAAAAACATATATCGTATGTTTAATAACTGCTGGAAAAGAAAAACTAGACTCGAAAGTGACAATACAAACTACTAAATGATCACAATTAAATTTTATAATTTTCCTAAGAAAACAAAGAAAAAATACCGAACATTTTTATCATCGCAGTCAAACAAAATAGAAAGCTCTTTAAAATATGCGTCTAAGAAATAAGTAAGAATAAATTCATAATGATTTTCAAAACTCCCTTGGAAACGGGTGTGACTTGTCTCTGGTGATGAAAATAAAAAGACACAGAAGGATGGGGAGAAAGTCGGCTCGTTTGGTTACAAATATTTTTTGTTGTTGTTACTGATGGCTTGGAACTGGCTTAAGCTAATTTAAGATTTCTATTTGATAAATTATCTCATCAACCATACAGCAACATCTCTACAAAATATAGCGTCTGAACGTTTACGATAAAAAAATCTGAAAAGAAAACAGAAAAGAAAAACAAACATTATAATCTTTAGTTCACTCAAAAGAAACAAAAGCAACCAAAAAAAAATTTCCAAACATCAAATTTGCAGTTTATGAAGCTTAAAGAATCATTTGCACGTTTGCTTTAACCGTTCCAATCCATCCACCCCACACTCCACTCCCGCTACCCGCGACCACCCTCGCTCGCCGTGTGCACGGTGACGTGCGTCTGTAGCCGGGGAAGCTGGTTTGATCGCAGGGGGTCACGTGCAACACGTGTGCTTCCAGCAGGCGGCGGAGAACATGATGGTGGTGTTTGGAAACCTCATCTGGCCTTCACTTTCCAGTCTTGTCTTTACGGAAAAAACAAGAGTAGTCAAACAATGACACACACCCCAGAAAAAGCTCCACCATCATCATCATAATCGCACTCTGAGTCCAGGTAAACATGGCGGGAATCACGGGAAGGGAATCAAGCGTCGCCTTCATAGTACTAGACACAGTGAACCACTCACGTCACCTGACTACGGCTATTAGACTGTTGGAGTGCTTACCATCACCATCGCCATCTTTCTTTTCTTGCCTCTCGCCCCATTGCTCATCATAGATGATGATGACGAAGACGACGACGACGATGATGATGATGTACTTGTTACTCCTGTAGAAGTCATATCAGAGAAGTAGAGTCGGCACCCTAGGAGAGGACGCTTGCTATCAAGTTCTCACATCTCTTCCCACTGGCCTGACATCCAGATCCGACCAGTGAACAAATCTCGAGGCCGAGGCTGCCGAGGTCTTGCGTTTCACCTTTTAATCTGCGCGCGACGCCTTGCTAATTGACTGGCGGGGCCCCACCGCCGGGACCTTATCACCTGCAGGGAGAGGGGAGGGGAACTCCTGGGGAGTGCGACTGCCAGTCCTGGCATGTAGCTGCCAGAGTCCCAGACACTTTCGTGCTATTGTGACAATTCTGGCCTGGACAAGATACTCCAGTCGCTAAACATGGCCGCTACATGACAGTGCTTCAGTAACAATAGCAACACACGCACGCACACAGAGAGAGAGAGGATACATGCTGGAGAAGACGGAGATAGAGACGAAGAGGAGTATCATCTAGTGATGTATCCTTATAGCAACTTCATGTGTTCACTGTGGCCACCTTACTTGTAAGGCGTGCTCTGACTGGTTAAAATACAGTGATACCTCGGTTCTCGAACATAATTCGTTCCGGGAGGACGGTCGAGAACCAAATTGTTCGAGAACCGAAGCAATGAAACCCATAGGAAATAATGAAAACTGGATTAATTCGTTCCAAGCCCCAGAAAATGCCTATTTACTGGCCTAATTTGTATATAATATGTAGAAAACATGAGTCTCAACAAGAAATAAGAAATAAAAGTGTATTTATTAAAACAAAAAAAAACAAAAAAATAAAATGTACTGTACAGTACAGTAAATTGTGTTTCATTTACTGTACCTGTACCAAACTTTATGGCAGGAGGGAATGAATGTGGAGGGAGGAGGGAAGGGGTATGGTTATTGTTTTGAAGGGGAGTCCTCTTCAATAAAAACAAAGGGTAACTGCTCTTCGGGTGTTTCTGTTCTCTGTATCTTTTGCTGAGGAGAATCAGAATCTTGCTCTGCAGTTGCTTGTCTGATTTCTTTACGGAAGAATTTGTCAATTGTTTGCTGTTTTTTTCTCCTTTGCAAAATTTTGCGGAAAGTGGACATAACATTGTCATTAAAAATGTTAACTGCTCTATTTGCTACCACTTTATCAGGGTGATGTTGTTCAACACAATTTGCGATTTCTGCCCATTTCCACTCATTTCATGACTCTCTCCACAAAACGTGACTCTCTCTCTCTCTGCACTCACACTGATGACGCAAGCAAGGCGCGCTGGGCCAAATGAACGCCATTCGGCTCAACTCGGCTCAACTCGGCTCATCTCGGACGTTCGGATGTTCGAGTTCCAAATATTTGTTCGGATTCCAAGACAAAATTTTCTCCAATTTCCTGGTCGAATACCGATTTGGTCGAAAGTCAAGGCGTTCGAGAACCGAGGTATCACTGTATATTCAATCCGTTATAAATGCGTTGGATGCGCTTTGCTTGCGGCTGGTAGTCCACTTTAAACACACACACACACACAAACCAATCACCTTCGCATTTTCAGCCCCTGGTCAAGTAACGCTAATGCAGTATTAACAGCCACAATCATCATATAAGACAATATGTTTATAAATATCAGCCAATCAGATCACGCTTCTCTCGCTAGTGTAGCTATAAAATATTTGCTTGTCGCCACTGCAGTGAGAACCAGGTCTTGGGTTCAGATCTCATATCAGAGAAACCTCTTTATGTGACACCTGTTCTCATGACTGGTCGTCAGGGATTTTCTTCTGGTTTCGTCCCTACTCCATGTTACCTCATAGTGCGAAATCCTCTCTAGGTGGAAGCACTTTCCCTCCAAACCAACTAATCAGCCAACCATGCTTTTATCAGGACATTCCTGCACTGGAGTTATCGCGAGCAATCATTTTTTTAGTTTGTCTTTTCTGATTGATTGATTAATTAATGATTGATTGATTGATTGATTGATTGATTGATTGATTGATTGATTGATTGATTGATTCGGGTGTAGACCCTTTATGCCATCTTCATCCTTGACACATGCTATCGCCGGAGAGTCTTCTCGGGGTCCTCAATCTCCACACGATCACATCAGGCTCAGGAAGATTCCAGGTATGCGGTCCGAGGATGCCACGTTGTGAAATAGAGTTTTCAAAGTGGTTAATG
>SRHC01001902.1:11668-78213 GCA_004794325.1 Pomacea maculata
AAAAAAAAAAAAAAAAAACGTTTCCATTCACTTTGGGAGGTGGAAATTATTTGAAAGGTAGTTTATCTTCACTCATTGCTAGGAATAAGACTAAAATACACGTATTGCAAACTTTGCGAGGAGAGATGCACTCTCACATGGAAACTGTGTGGTCCTCAAAAGGACCATTGTTAGGGTTTGAAAAAAAGGGAGGAATCCGTTGTCAAGTTAAGCCTTGGTGGCTTTGGGCTTGGCTGCCTTCTTGGCTGGGCTTTTGGCGGCTTTCTTTGCAGCTGGTTTGGCGGCCTTGGGCTTCTTGGCTGCAGCAGGCTTGGCAGTTTTGGGCTTGGCAGCTGCCTTCTTGGGCGACTTGGCTTTCTTGGTAGCAGCAGCGGCTTTGGGTTTCTTGACAGCAACCTTCTTGGGAGAAGCCTTGGGCTTTTTGGCAGCGGCCTTTTTGGGAGAAGCCTTAGGCTTCTTGACCGCAGCAGCCTTGGGCTTCTTGGCCTTCTTGGGCTTGGGTGCGGCGACGACTTTCTTCTCGCCCAGACGAAAGGAACCGGACGCTCCAGTCCCCTTCGACTGCTTGAGGGTCCCGACCTTGACGCCAGCTTTCAGGGCGGTCTTGAGGCGAGCGTTGATCTTGGCCACCTCGTCGCCCACTTTGTAGTTGGCCTGGATGTACTTGAGGATGGCCTGTCGTGACGAGCCACCCCGTTCTTTCAGGGTGTCGATGGCTGCTGCAATCATGACGTTGTATTTCGGGTGTTCAGAGGGTTTGGCTGGCTTCTTGGTCTTGGCGGCGGCTTTCTTGCTGGCGGCAGGAGCAGAAGACGCAGCTGGAGTGTCGGCGGCAGTGTCGGCCATGGTGATGCGGAGACAGAGAGCGAGACAAGGAGCAGGCAGCACACGCGCAGTCAGTGACGGAGGCAGGCAGAGTGACGGGCCCTGCACAGCGCGGTGTCTATATGCGCCCAGCGCGAGCCGCAACGTCAGCACCACGCCGCCACCGGCCAAATCCGCTCGCGCTCCTAGCGCGCCGCACTAACTTGTGCTTCTTCGCTTTCCTTCTCCTCAAAATACACATTAGTCCCTTCTTATTACCTGCACATGTTTAGTATCCTACAAATCTACAGACATTCAGCTCTCCACTGGTGTATTCGTTATCGCTGTAGACCGTTTCTCACTTTAGATATTTACAAAACAACATGCTTTGTTGTGATCTGAGAAACATGACCATAGCAAAAAATGCAATTAATGCAGCTTAATTAAAGCTAATTGACTGTTATATTTTATGTAGATGGTTGCAGCATGCATTAATCTTTGTGAAACTATTGTTTTCTTTTTTCTTTTTACATTGTGGTTGAGTTTGTGGCTTTTTTTCTATGTCACCCTACGCACAACATTTTTTTGGCGGGCACAATGTTTTAGTAACAGTATATAACAGGGCAAAAACTTATAAATTTATAGTAATTGCCATTTTGTTGATACTTGGTACATAATATGCTTGAATTACAATTTGGACTGTTAATTTTATTTGCTTAATCTGTGTTTAAAAGAATTAACCATGAGTTTTAAGTGTCGCTGTCGTGGAGCAGCCGATGACATATATAAATAATTCGTGGTTGTAGGTTCGTTATGAAAGTTGATCCGTGATGTAGGCGAAATAGCTAATGAAACTTAAACTTTACTTGAATGAAAATTCATAAGTGGTTTTACGAAAAGTTTATTTCTACATATTTATTCGTCCAAAATATGTCATTCTGATCGAGACTAAATTATTAAGGAAACTGCATGCATAGCGAATGATAGTCATGAAACTCGATCGGTCAAAAATTGATCGATGGAGGATCAGGAGGATTGTTCTATAGATGTTTACTAGTGAAAATGTTGATAATTTCATATGTTTCTTGTTATTTATGTTTTCTTTAAAAAATAATTACCCCTGTCAGAACTTAATATACAGATTTACATTTTCTTCAGTACGTGCACCATCCCAAGGCTGACGAAAAGGGGACAGACAATTAAGAATCGTAATATATAATGATCCGTGTTTTGAAAATGCGCAGAAAATTAACGCACCATCTTTGTAGAATAGACCCTTTAACCTATTATGATAATATTAGAATGACCAGGACAGATCACAGGGGTTGGGGACCCCAATGTGAAAGCAACATAATACATGGAATAGTTACATTTATCTAATCAGAAAAGTCTATAAAGTTACATTTCCATAACCGAGTCAGCTGCGTAGTATAAACTGTAGCCTTGGATAGCCTTTGCTTAAAGATTACATGGTTTATTTCAGCTTAGCAATGTTACAATAATGCAGCAGAATCTTGATGGCTTAACATTTGCTCCATATGAAGTACTGCACTGCATATTACTGAATATAAGAAAGACGGTATTGTCCAGAATAGCTGAGAAAATTATACTTTCTTATTCTACACTTGTTCTTGTTTCGCCTGTCGACCACCCTTCCTCTGAATAGCAATTAAGCGTTCTGCAATAGGCTTTAAGGGAGGTAAATCTTGAGGCTCTATGATTTAAACTCCTTGATCGCTTCCCTTGCTTTACAAGACGACAGACCTTGGGCTGTTAATATATGTTTGCTAGATAAAGAGAGTGATGTGTCTGTTTATTCTGTCTTGAGAGACTGGGGACTCTTTTTATAGCAGCCTTATTTTATACAACTGAGAACATTTGGAAATTATTGTAGAGAATATTTTATGTGTATATGTGTATTATATTTTTTTAAAAACAATTGCCACGTGTATGTATGTGTGCTGAGAGAGTCCGCACACTTTTGGTTATATTGCCCCGACTTGGGAGGATCAAGCAGTTAAACTATCACTCGGGCCAGTCGCTGGATAACATGCCCCCTTTCCCAACCACTTATCATCAGTTGATTTATTGGGGCGGTGACCGAGAAAGAGAAGCATTAGGAACTGCATTCCCTGTTCCGTGCTCTGGCTGCTCCGTTTGCAGTACGCAGCAGTCAGCAAGTCCGGGTTGTCACATGGTCTATCAAGTCACCACGACCTCAATCTCTTCCTGCATGCACTCGATTTTAGCAACCTACAGGCCGCATGTATGAACAAGAGCTAAATCTACTCTGGCGTTTGCTACCCATTGGAAACAAAGCCTGATCATTATCAGGTGCGTACCTCAGATGAGCTTCCGGATTCCTGTCCTGTGCTGTGACGTCCAGCGGACAAGTTGCACTCAGTGCAAAGGCTGAAGATCTCAGGCAAGTTTTTAATTCTCCTTTCTCCACAACCAAAGGCTAATGGTTCACATGCACGAACACACTGTAAAAGCTGTAGTTCAGCCCCAGCGTGTTTACACTTGCAACGTGTGCAATTCCAGCCTTCCTGTCACTGCTGTCGTCTGGGTCACCCACATCCACCTTTTGATATAAGGTGCTCAAAAAATAGCGAAATAGTTGTTTGGAGTATGTTTCTAATCAGTTTCTAGAGGACACATATAAAGACAAAACCCTTTTTTACTTTTCCCTAGTGCACAATATTTTGGCTTTGCAGTGAAAGTACATTAATAGTAAAGTTTAGTATACACATACTTTCTCTTGATGAAGTTGATGGCATTTACAAAGTATCTACACACATCCAGTACAACTCCTTGCTTGCTGGCTGTCCTGTGCCACCCCTCTCCTTTGTTTTCTGCACTGGCTTCCCATCCGTTCTGGCATCCAGTACAAACTGTCTGCGCTGTGTTTTAATGTCTGCTATTTCTAGAATAGACCTTTTCAAATGAAGTCTGAAATAGGGAGAGTGCTGTGGAATAGCCTCCCTCTCCATCTTAAGAATATTAGCTCCCTGGGCTGCTTTGGGCGCCAATTCGTAAAATACATGTAGAAAAATTTGATGAGGCCTTCTCCAACAAATATTTCTAAACCATAAAACATTAGAGATATTTCCCAACTCCAAGAAACTTGTGAATATCTGTTGTAACCACTACTTTGTATATAATCACCTTCCACTCTTGTTAATATGTTTATTACTACTACTTATTCTCTTAGTACTTAAAGCTAACTACTTAGTTTATACTTCCCCGTAAGGCTAAATACCAAAAACCCGTCTTGCTTACTTTACCTTTCGTTAATAAAGAATTGTCATTGTCATAGTCCTTCTTTCGATGTCCGTGTCCAAATTTAATGATTTCGTATGCCCCTCAATTTGCACCGAAACACACACACGCACGCACGTGCGCGTACAGGAGCTCTTCTACACACGGAAGAACTGGCTCTGGCAAATGTATTATCTCTGGAAGTAGACCTCTTACGACCAGATAGATAGCCATGTCACAGCACATTATCCTGGAATCACATTAACAATGTATATACACGATGTCTAGTTTTTTGTGTGTTTATATATATCTACTTCGTCACCTCATGAAATCGCTCTCATTTGCATTCCGATGTCCTCGGAATGTTCCTGTGCACGTCTTCATGAAGGTGAGAGGTGGAGACTGTTTTCTGCTTCTGCAGGCTAAACAAAGGACTTGAAGAATACGGACAGCGATGGGAGCGGTAAAGATTATCATCACAACGGCTCTAATCGTTTTGACTTTGGGCTACATTTTCTACTTACCCGTGCCTGCTGATGTTGATGACCCGCTAAAAGCCAGCATCTTTCAACAGCAAGCTGATTGGGGCATTAAACTGGTGAGTGGCTGGGCCTCTTCAGTATTCTTTTGGTCTCATTCCCTTCTGAAAGGATCTTGTAAAAGTTATCAATGCTTAGATGGACGTATTCCTAATAATAAGATCTTTGCAGAAACAGATGACCTTCTTGTAACTTTGTCTTGTAATAAAACTTTTGAAAGATGGGAAACATGACTTGTCAGAGAATAAAAGCTCTGATAGACATCAAGTGTCAAGCCTTCTTGTGAAACCGACACCTGCTTTCGTTCAACACAGGTAATAAAATGGGCAGGGACTTGTTATCTTAAAGGTTGTAAATAATCATAGAAATTGAAACAACTTAGTCACATTTATGGGACATATAGTAACTCAGAGATATGCTGACAATGCATGTGCAACATAGTAAACTGACTCGAGCTCTTCAAAATTATGCTTGCCTATTTTGGAGAGGGTATAAAAGCACACACACTTGCATTTACAGGTTTTAAAACCAATTTTTATCCACTTCCTTTTAATTAGTTAGTTCACTGTTCTAACGAAGGGTTACACATTAAAAGGGTGTTGCCTTCTATTAGCGCTAATATGGTGCCTACATCTGCTTCTTGTCATCTATGAAAGGCACTGCTGTCATGGAAGATTGGCTTTGGTGACATCATTAACAACACCCGTTCAATGGTTACTTTCCTGGTCACATTTGGCATCACATCTTCTAGCAATGAGGAAATGGAGGTAACTGCAGAAAAAATTTTAAATTGTTCCATAGATACTAGATGTCTTTTAGAACTTATGGTCAACGCGAATTTAAGTGTTCTGATGTTTTTTTCCGTTTTCTAATGTGGTATCCTTCATGAAATCAAGTAACTTGTAAAGCATAATAAATTCATTAAAAAAAAATCCTAGTCCACTGAATCGCTAAATGGAAAAGAGCATTTTGTGAATCCTGGGATCTAGAGTATTTGATACTGCAATTTAACAGAATGTGTGTTGGTTTATTGGTTTATAAGGAAAAACTAAAAAAATAAGGATATTCCACTTGCACATCTATGTCTTCCTGTTTACACATGTTCCATAATGAACACAACAAAATTTTCTTCAATCCTGTTCATCAGCAAGAACCACAGATAAGTCTGTAGATGTCAAACTTTTAGGATTTGCCGCTGACCTACACGAGACAACAGATTGCAACCCACATGGAAATGAGGCACAACCAGTCAAAGAATTGCCTATAAAATACACTCCAAGGAATTTTTTTGTGAAATCCCATTGATCTTTCATTTCATTGTCAATAACAGTCTTGTGTGTGTTTTTCCATCTAAGAAGTTTGACCATTCAGTGTTGCAATGACTGTCCTCAGGTGAGAGATGAAACAATAGCTGGTGTCAGGGTCCGAATCTATCGACCTGTAGGAGTAAAAAGGTTTGCCCCAGCCTTAATCTACTTCCATGGTGGTGGATGGATAGCACTTTCTCCAGGTAAAAAATCAAACACCACTGACGTTTTTAAAAGACTTGTTTTTTAACTTGCAGGATAGGGCGTTAATTAAAATGGAGTTAGGATTATTGGTCCACTATTAAATAACATGCTATAAGCATCACTATAGATAAATTTAATTTCTAGAAAAATAATTTTGTTGTGAAAAAATAATTCCAGAAAGCTGTGATCTCATTATATTAAATGGATTCCTTATTGCAGAGGTGTATGACTCATCCACATATGAGATGGCAAGAATGGGTAAAGTTGTTGTTATATCTGTGGAGTAAGCAAATCATCTTTTATTCTAGCATTTTATAATCTTTTGACAATTCTATGCAAAACAGAAAACTAGTGAGCCTCTTTCTCTCATGTGTTTGTGCATCTGCTTTTAAGACTAATCACTGTTTTTCTCATATCTATTGAAAGCGAGTGTGATCAGGTCTAAAGCTGGTATTGCAATCATATTCTTCTTTAAAAAGTGATTCATAACTTGATGTTGCATTTAAATAGTCACTTTGCTTTTAAAAAAAGATAAATGAATATCACAGCTTCATTTTTTATAAGTCATAGACTTGCTTTGTTTTGTTTTGTTTTTTAATCAAGATTTAGGTTTGTATTTGTTTTGCCATCCTAGAGGGGCAGTAAGAATATAAGATTTATATAAGCAGTGCAATTCTTAATCTTTCTCTCTTTCCTTCCTCGTATCTCCCCCAATCTCAACTATCATTAATAAGTATCGTTTCAGTTTCTTACTTCATATTTTCATACTCAAGTCTCACTCTTTCATTTAACATTACAGCATGGTTCCTTTGAACAAGCTGATACAGTTGAATTTAGTTCAGATAAACAATTTTACCTTGACAGTTACCGCCTGGCTCCAGAAAATCCTTATCCAGCAGGTTTTGAAGATTGTGTAGCTGTTACAGCATACATCTTACAGCATGGCCACAAGCATGGAATTGACACATCCAAGGTTGGAATAGGTGGTGAGTGTGATATAGATATAATATTGCTGTGAACATCTGTGCACTTCTTTAGTTCTTATAAGAATACCAGCCAAGAGAGAGAGAGTTTGACTACATTGTCCTACAAAAATAACCCCTTTCCACCAGGTTATACAATAACAATGCCAGAGGGAAGGGAAGACCTAGGTATTGGCCTGAAAGTAAATGATGATGAATACACATTAATGTATATAGTTTTGAATCTTATGTAGCAGATTAATCAGGCATAAATTGTATCATTTTATTGATTGCTACAGTACTGTTTAGTTTTTATCATCTTAATCACTTCATCTTTCAATGACCAAGGGAACTGTACAAAACAAATACAAGTTGATGGTGTGTGAGAAACAATATTATTGCTATTCCTCTCTCCTAAAAATTTGTAAGTCTTTATCTATGAGTCTAAACTAAGACTAGAACTTCTAATTTTTTGTGAATTAATTAGAAGGGAGGTATTTATTACATATGGAAACATTGGAAGGCAGTTCATAATGAGTTCATCAGCCAAGACCCCTAGAGGTGGCAATAGCCATTGCTAAGCTAGAAAATAGACTTGTTCATTAATAATCTAAGTCAAAAATTAACCATGATCATTAAATATTTTCTTGCAAAAAAAAAAAAAGGAAATTAAAACATTTTTATATTTATCGTTCTTTGCTTGCAACTTCCTACAGTTCTACTTGGGGGTTGTTATGCCAGAGAGCTTAGATATCTAAGCTCTCTGGTTATACTTCCAAACATGTTGCAACAATATATATGCAATAATATGCATACATTTTAACCATTTACCTATCAGATATGGATATTCTTCGTTTATTTCTGCCTTGCTTTTTTATCCTCAAAACCCACCTCTTTATCAAATATCTTTCATGATCAAGCCAACTCTTCTGTTTACTCTTCGGTTCTTCATCTTCATCGGTTAATTCTTTGTCAAGGGGGTGTCATACGTTTGTTGCATATATGTTTCAATAATCACTTGTGTTCGTCTCTGCTAGAGAAATGCGCTTATAAATTATTATTATTATTTAACAATGCATTTTCCTCAGGTGACAGTGCAGGAGGGAACCTGGCGGCAGCAGTGGCTCTGAAGTTCACCGAGGACACGATGGTAGCTAAGAACCTACCTAAACTGCGCTTTCAGGTTCTTATCTACCCAGTGGTTCAGATGCACGATTTCCAGTTGCCTTCTTCCATGAGCAATGACCTTGCAATGCGAGGTGTGCTGCGACGATGGTCGGCGCCATTGTGCCTCGCGTGCTACATGGGTTACGATGTCGTAACCAGCTATTCGTACCTGGCTCCACAAATGTCAGACAACAGGCATGTCTCGGACGGGATAAAAGCTAAGTATGGCCACCTAGTCGACCACGCGCTGCTGCCAGAAAAATACCGCAACACCTCAGCAAAAGTCAGTTCCAGCGCGACCTTCAACGCAACGCTTTTTGGCATGATGGCGCCCTACATGACTGACCCCTACTTCTCGCCCATCACTGCTCCGACAGGCATGCTTGCCAAAAGTCCTCCTGCTATTATCATGTCGGTTGAGTACGATGTTATAAGGGACGATGCACTGCTGTACAAGCATCATCTAGAAAAGGCCGGCGTTAGGGTTAAGCACTATCATTTGGAAAGGGGATACCACCCCATGATGCTTTTATCCCCTTTCTCATTTCTGCGTCATGGCTCGGCTGTAAAGACATACGAGGCCATGATGTCGTTTGTCAATGAAATTCTTGCAGAAGAATATAATTAGTACCAGTTTGTAACAAGGGCATACCTTGATTGAGTTAAAACTACTGTCAGAAATATTGACGCTATACTTAAAAATTAAAAAAGCGGCATGGGGCGAGACGAATCATCCTTCTCTGGCCCCATTATCTGTAACAGAGAGGGTAGATATATTTACCCTCTCTGTCTGTAATGCCCTGCGCCAATCGTTTTGTAGAGTGACCACTTCAGAAGCTTTCACGGATACTGGTTTTGTGAATACCTCCAATAGTCAATGATCTTTTTCCTCCTCCTCTTTTCGCCTTGTTATGTAGTGTGCAGCTGTGCTCCTGTTCTAGTCTCTAGGTCTAGTCACTCTAGTGGTATTAGGTCGAGTGCTTACAGCAAGAGTTTCTAATGCTTCTGTGTACTAAACTCATTGGAAAGGGGGTAAATCTGCTCAAAAGGATTTCTTTTCTTTTTGGTTATGAGCCATCAGTGTCAAGTGTACGTATTTGTGTGTATATGTGTGAGTAGGCATGTACATGTAACTTTGTTTTTGTGTTTGAAATCATATGTGCAAATATGCATATCCAAGGACAAATTAAATGATATGAGAGAAAAACTGCTTGCATAAACAGACATATAAAGTTCAGTATCACATATTTTTAATCTATATACACCCGTCCTACGTAAAGACTTGGCTTACTAATGTGTACTCACAGTTTTTGTGAACAGAGCAGATTTCAAACTTTCTTAAGAATTGAAAGTGTGACTACACTGTTGATGAAAAGCTTGAAGAATGCTGAAGAAATGATCATATGATGCTGCATAGATTACCCTGATGTTAATAAGGTTCTATCAAGAAAACAAAAAAACTGAGAAAATGAAGTATCTAATAAATTTTGTAATAGCCTAGGTTGAGAAGAACCATTGATGGATTTGTTAATTTGCAAGTGCAAGTACACACACACCCTTATGAGCACAAGGTAAAACTAGAACTAATATTTCTAACCCTCTGGCTGCATTTGTCTCCAAAGCATTAGACCAGAGAGATAGATCCCTAAAATATTGTATTTCTCTGTGCTTTCTTAGTGCTTGCATTTAAATTGTCCAAAAAAGCAGAGTGTGACTTGTTAAAATGTAAATACCGTTATGTTCATAATTCTGTTGTATACTATACTAATACAGTTTATGTGCATTTAGCTTGATATTGTATGCTCCCCTTGAAACTGGCCGATAACCTATTCAATAAAGAGAGCACAAACTTAAACATATAGGGAAGTGGTATAAGAAGCACATACAGCTGAAATACAAAGGAAGATAAATGCCAAGTAGAATAGTGTTCAAATAAGGGGCCTGAAAACAATTGTCTTATTTACAAGGAGCCCCATTCTGACTAGCACACACTTTTATACACACACGCATCTTTCAATATACACATGCATACCCGTACAAGCATATTTTCAAAACAGACTTAAGATAAATTTATGGTGAAAAACTTTAAGTTTTCCAAGAACCTATCAGTGAAGTCAACCAGCAAAATTCAATAAACTGTAGTATAATACATGTATCTGGAAGAGAAAAAAAAAGTTGTGTTCATGCGTGAATTTGTAGAATTAACATTTTTAATGTCATCAAACCTGCACAACCAAAGATGTAGGTGCACAATATGATCACCACTGATGGTTGTGTCATTGGGTTTTCCAGCTGCAGATGAAACTTGAATTTTTCCATTGCTGCTGAAGGAGTATATTAACAGAAAATAGATGAGAGAAAAGCTTGAAGCGATGTGTGGAGGCAGGGGGGAAAAAAAGGTTTATGTTTGCCAAGAGGCTATACATTTAGTGACTGTGAGCTTGTAAGATGGTTATGAGAAGAGGCTAAATGTGTACGGTTTTGTCTTTTTAGTTATGTTTACAAGCATGTGATGCACATTTAGCAACAAGGCATAAAGTGAAAGCTTACCTGGAGTGTAAACCATGTTGTTGCCCCTCCATGACTGCATGTGGCTTGGGCCTGGATAGCAACTGTTAATTTGCCCTACACAGTGGTGGGGTAGTGAATCCAGTGGAAAGAGCACAAGCTAAAATACAAGAGGAATGTGTGTTGGACAGTGAGAAATGGTAACTCATGCCAAAACATCAAAGATTTTAGACCAGGAAAAAATTTTGAAAAGGTCAATTAGTAACACAAAACAGATCTTTTTTGCAAACTTTGCGAGGAGAGATGCACTCTCAAATGGAAAGCGTGTGGTCCTCAAAAGGACCATTGTTAGGGTTTGAAAAAAGGGAGGAATCTGTTGTCAAGACAAGAGTTAAGCCTTGGTGGATTTGGGCTTGGCTGCCTTCTTGGCTGGGCTTTTGGCTGCTTTCTTAGCAGCTGGTTTGGCGGCCTTGGGCTTCTTGGCTGCGGCAGGCTTGGCAGTCTTGGGCTTGGCAGCTGCCTTCTTGGGCGACTTGGCTTTCTTGGCAGCAGCAGCGGCTTTGGGTTTCTTGACAGCAACCTTCTTGGGAGAAGCCTTGGGCTTTTTGGCAGCGGCCTTCTTGGGAGAAGCCTTAGGCTTCTTGATAGTTGCAGCTTTAGGCTTCTTGGCTTTCTTGGGCTTGGGTGCGGCGACGACTTTCTTCTCGCCCAGACGAAAGGAACCGGATGCCCCAGTCCCCTTCGACTGCTTGAGGGTCCCGACCTTGACCCCAGCTTTCAGGGCGGTCTTGAGGCGAGCGTTGATCTTGGCCACCTCGTCGCCCACTTTGTAGTTGGACTGGATGTACTTCAGGATGGCCTGTCGTGACGAGCCACCCCGTTCTTTCAGGGTGTTGATGGCTGCTGCAATCATGACGTTGTATTTCGGGTGTTCCGAGGGCTTGGCTGGCTTCTTGGTCTTGGCGGCGGCTTTCTTGCTGGCGGCAGGAGCAGAAGACGCAGCTGGAGAGTCGGCGGCAGTGTCGGCCATGGTGATGCGGAGACAGAGAGCGAGACAAGGAGCGGGCAGCACACGCGCAGTCAGTGACGGAGGCAGGCAGAGTGACGGGCCCTGCACAGCGCGGTGTCTATATGCGCCCAGCGCGAGCCGCAACGTCAGCACCACGCCGCCACCGGCCAAATCCGCTCGCGCTGCTAGCGCGACGCACTAACTTGTGCTTCTTTGCTTTCCTTCTCCTCGAAATACACATTAGTCCCTTCATATTACCTGCACATATTTAGTATCATACAAATCTACAGACATTCAGCTCTCCACTGGTGTATTCGTTATCGCTGTAGGCCGTTTCTCACTTTAGATATTTACAAAACAACATGCCTTGTTGTGATCTGAGAAACATTACCACAGCAAAAAATACAATTAATGCAGCTTAATTCAAGCAAAAATATTGTTATATTTTATGAAGATGGTTGCACCATGCATTAATCTTTGTGTAACTAATGTTGTCTTTTTTGTTTTTACATTCGGGTGTAGTTTGTAGCTATTTTTCTGACGTCACCTACGCACAACGTTGTTTTGGCGGGCATGATGTCTCAGTAACAGTATTATTGATTCAAAACATATAGTTTCTAGTTTTATAAGAATTTTCAAATTAATGACGTAGAACTCACATGAATTTCATACTCAAAAATGAAAATATATAATGCAAAATGTATGCTTCCTCACACTTTTACACGAATTTATCCATGATTCGTTTTATAACGTAAACGCAATGATCGTCGGTTGGCAAATTGTTCATCTGCGATCTACGGTATTCACTATTTTGTGCTGTTTGTAAAACAGATAAATAAAATTTAACTTAATATCCATGAAACTTCATAAGTATTTCAGATGCTTACTTTAAGTTATAATTATTTCCACAATTTTATGCGTTAATTTGATTATGAGACAACGGATGGAAGCTATAATCAAGCAAATCAATCGATCGACCACATATGTATACGTACACTGGAGACGAAAGCAATATAGATGAAGATAGGTTGACGACACTACCGAAGACAGTGAAGAAATGAATTATGCTACACATATTACGTTACCTGCAATTTTATTTTTTATTAAAAAAAGAAAAAGCTGTGGACTATAAACGTATACATATCAATAAATGGCCATGCGCAGCTTTATTCTTAGGGTGAGAAGAACGCACCGCGGTACCGTGGCATTCATTTTATATATATATATGCGAGCGCAATCACAGGTACATGAACACACAGACCCGTTAAAGTGAACAGGAAAATGGAATGATCAGTAGCATCAAAGATACTGTACGAGTAAAAGGGTCCCGAAAACAGTCGTTTTACTGATGTCAAGATAATAGAAGGAACAATAATTGACGACTTTGCAATTAAGTCTCATCTTACACACGCGCGCGCGCGTACAGGTGTCAAGATTTTTTTTCAAAATGCATTATCGTCTTTTGCTATGAGAAAGGTTGTACGAGTCTTTAAAATAAATATTATAGTTATTGTTGAGATGGAAACGACTTAATTCGCACTGTGGTGAAAAGGGGGATCGAAGTGCTTTCAGAGGTTCACAAAGAAAGTCAAATCGCACAAACACTGACCTGTGTCGTTCTTTACAAATGATGACAGAACATATGGCGACCCGTTTCTTTCATTTGCAAGGGATTTAAAAAAACCAACTTTGAAAGCATTGAACTTGAAAAAAAAAAATGGCGAGAAAAATTAAGATAAACACTTTCATCAATTAATTGTCTTTTGCTTTTGAAAACTCTTAAAATAACTAAGATGACAATCCACGTAAGTATATATAGTTGACCAACTCCACAAGAATTAAAGTTCAGAAAAAGTCGAAGATTATAAATCCACGATATTCATGTCAAGGGTAATATAGGCTTATTTAATTATATTCTTCTCTCAGCTGCTGGCGAAAAAGATGTTTAGACTGGCGGCTTATATAAGGACTGATATTTTATTTTGTTTCACTGCAAGTCTAGCTAGTTTATTAGCCTCTTAATTTTCTCTTATTCCAAAATGTGGAGGAACCCTATAAAGGAGCCCATAAGATTTTGATTAATTAAGCTTTTATTATTAATTTAGTTCTGTAGATTTTTATCTTTAAAAAATGTGTATTAAATTAAAATGTGTATTAATTGTAGCCGACTAGCAGGACTGACCTTCGCTAAAGGCCAACACCTGCGCGGTAAATATATTATAGGTTCAAGGACACAGATTTATTTACAGTATGATAACAATTGAGATCATTTACATTTGTCCACTACCAAATTGCACCTTGAAACCATCCACATGTCAGAGCACGTGGTGTGGATTCAAACGCTGTCGGTACCCTTCGCTAGCTAACCATCAAGGTTTCCTATTCAAAACAATCAATTAAAGGATTAATAAATAACAGCACACAAAACAATAAAATAAAAAGTCAGAATGCCGAAACAAACCACGAACTATAAATATCCACGTCCATGAACAAACGTGTATAGTTTTTGTATAATCATATATCTGCACATTTACGGGAATATTGTATAGGTGGTGTAAGAATAAAATAGCAGAAAAAAAGGATCACAGAACTGACTATTTATATCAGTGTGGCATCGATCTCGAGCATGCTATATAGGTTTAAATAAGCCCAAACCTTCCACATACTGCAGAGCTTTCGAAAGTTGGTGACATCAAACTCACCGACGTTTGGTAGTGATCTCCCTTACACTGACGTAATGAACGTCGTTTGCAGTCTTGAATAAAACCGACGATCATCCTACAGTTTCAAAGTAAAATGAGCTTTTTATAAATTTCTGTAATAGTGATATACGTTAGAGATTCAAGCTTGTCAACTCACTTTGTTATTTTTTCCAAATTTCTGCAATATTTAATGATATAAATTTTCAGAAACTATGCAGAAAGCATGTAGGCAGTTGATGTGCGCAATAGAATACTGAAACTGAAAGTAAAGCATACACAGCCAAGCTTTAAATTCATGCAGAGGTAGTGAAAATACAGACTAAAATATACGTTCTATCCAAGTCCCTATATGTATACCAGAAAGATAGACAGTAATGTTATTAGGTGTGCATGCCCAACACAGATCGAGAATAGCATTTGTCTGCAATGTTGGCTTTTCCTTGCATGGCTACTGGGCAATCGGAATTTCCACAAATTGCCAAAGCAAACAAACAAAAGCCTGAGACTTGGAGGACTGCATTAAAACTTCTCTTGAGATACAGAATTTTTTTCATGCAAAATACTTCAGTAGTCCAAGTTTATAAACTAGCAGACAACAGGGACGTATGTTGAAAGTCACCACTGAGATGTAAAGCATAAGACAGCATTTGCAAAGTTAAAACCGGTCACAATTAATGCTTGAAATTTTCCTTAACAGTGAAATAGAAACACCCAAAGGGGTAGGGGAAGAGTTGACAATGTTAAAGGATGAGGGCACCGTTCATAATAAATGCATGTGTGTTTTGTGTGTTTACCTTTCACAGGCTTTCACTTGATCCTATTGTGTACTCTGAAGGACAACACCTCAGTACAATGGCTCATTTTCATTTCGAAAAGTCTGTGACCGATCTCATTCGCATGGATGGGCCTCTTCAAAATGCGCCTCTTCCAAGGTGGCAGCGTAAAGCCCAAGAGACTCTTCTGCGAATTCATCCCTCAGATAATGGTATATTATTTTCTGCAATCATCTGGAATTCAATTTATTCCCCGCTTTTTCCATGACTTAGGAATGGAAACTTTAGGGATGTGTTTTAAAATTATATAAAAATTGTGATCTACTGCCAGTGCATGTGAACATATAGGCAGTTGAGACAGAAAATTGTGTGTTCATGCATGTGCATGAGCGAGTCAGTGAAAGAGAATATAAGTGTAAGATGGCAGATCAAGTTAATGCTTTTGTATATATATATGCATGCTGCTGTGTACATATCTGTATGGTTTTTGTGTTGGGGTGTGTGTGACTTCTTGAGCAAGATCATTTAAGGTTAAATAGGCTATAAGCATTAAGATTAACATGAAAGTTACAGCAATGTTTATAGCAGCCTCTGTGTGGACTTGCGTGTGAAGACAGACTGATAGACACGAATTTACCTTACAGCACTCATTTAAAATGAAGCAACAGAAGCTTAGTATACCCCAGTTCTTTTAATGAAGAAATTTTTTTCTCATATCTGGTTTGGGGTTTTTTTTAAGGCCTTTCTTCACCAGCCAGATCTAGATCAGCATCATGGACACCTAGCAGGTTAACAAAAACACCTGGACAGACAAAGTCACCAGGCAAGACATGTGCTACACCTGGAAGTATCAAAAAGGCTAAAACACCAAAAGTCACACCTGGTAAACAACTTGGATATAAAACTCCAAGTAAAAGGTTAGCTGTGACACCTGGCAAACAGCAAGACAGGTATGTTGCTGGGGATTAAGCATAATCTAAATTTTATAGACTTCAAAATCAAAACATGTCATGTACCACCAACTTCAGAGATTCCTAACTTTTTTCCCAATCTTTGTCTGTTCAGTATATATTTCCTCCTCCCCACTTCGAACTGGAGTAACATGTAACAGTTTCACCTGCACCAGTGATAATAGATCACAGAATTTGTTTTGACTAAATAAGTAAACAAGGGCGGCCCTATATATGCTCCTCAAAAAAGCAACAAGCAATAAACTAAACGAAATATGCAAGGTACATTTTTCATGGTTCTATCCATAACGTTTGTAGTAATGCATGGCAGTATAGAATAACTGAAATTGTAGAGTGCATTTCCATCTATGAACTATGTTTTGGACTATGTTTTGCTGTTGATCTTAAGGAGTCCTATACTGTTTTTTATATATGAGATTGCTCAGCCTGTTTACACAGTTAGGGTTGCTGTCATAGTTCTAGCTGCTGGCTTGGCAGGGAATACCAATTCCTTCCACTGTCCCTAACTTCTAGCATAAAATAATTATCTCTTGGCAGATTTATTCCCAACAGAGTTACCACAGACCAAGAGATGAGTCACTTTGCATTGCTTAATGTTCGAGAGCAAGAGGAAGAAGAAGAAGTATGCTCCAACAACAGTAACAGCAATATCAGCATTAAGGGACAGTACCAGCAACAGCTGACTGAAGCCCTCCTTCCACACCATGCTGGCACTGATGCCAAGATTCTTAGCTTCAAAAATAAACTTGACGCAAGTTAGTACTTGGAGAAACTCAATCTGGGCACTCTCAGTGTCTCATTCTTTATTGTGTCCATCTCCCCTCCTCCTAACCTTATTGAGATTATGAGATTAGTCTTCAATGAGATATTACTGAGATGAATATTTTGTGCATTTGTAATAACAATAAGAGTAGCTTATATTGAGCAGTATCACAACCTATGTGATTGAACTGGCTCTTTTGACCCCAAATGATTCAGAATTAAAAATAAAATTTTATGTTAGGTCAATAACTATTGGTGAAGGCATGTTTCTTATATGTCTGAACAATGCTTAGTTTTCCTTCATCCACCAAACAAGAATTTGTCATGGGTTATACCTTTGTATAATGAACACATATATGCATATATATATATAATTCTAATTGATGTATTTCAGTGATTCTGTGTTTATAGTAACCCTCAAAATTGCTAGGAGGAATAAATTGATAATTATAAAGTTGTAGAAATGAGCCTGTGGAGTGAAAACAAGCACTGAGAAGCCTCAGACTATTTCAAGAGGTTTATTGTAGCCCCATCTGAAAAAGCTTGTGGTTTTTAAATTTTCCAGATATGCCTCGAAGCCTTCATGTATTATATACCACAGGAAAGAAACCTGTAGACAAGTCCAACGCTGGGCGCTACATTCCAAACAAGCCTGAACATGTCTTGGATGCACCAGATATCCTTGATGATTACTGTAATCATTTGTGAATGTCGTTGTCGTGCCACAATGTGGAGTGACATTTATCAGTTGATAGTTAGACATTACTTTAATAGAGTCTAGGTCTGCGCATTCTTTGTAGCGATCGAATGTAATTAAAAAAATACTCAACCAAGTTTATACATATTAACAGAACCGCTCATGTTTTCTTTCAAGTGTATATATATATATACACACGTACTATCTTGGTTTTGTACACAAACTTCATCTATACAAGCATTCATAAACATTCAAATCTTTTAATTCTATGTTTTACTGGAGAGGTTGTGCTTTTAATAAAGAGCTTCTTTTAGAAGAATGATTCATATTTTCTTGGGAATTTCTGCTACAAAAAGAGAGCAAATTTTGCTTGCAGTTAATTAAAAACAAATCAAACATGATTTTTTTTGTCAGACCTTCACACACTTAATTGGTCAAGTACCAATATTGTGGCTGCAGCACTTGGTTCAGAGGTCTACCTTTGGAATGCAAATAACTCAAGTATCACTTTACTGATGACTGCTGAACAGGAACAGTATGTTTCGGGAATTTCGTGGATTACAGATGGATCCATCCTGGGTGTGGGCTTGTCTGGTGGCAGCGTGCAGGTAGGTTGCTCACTGAGGCCAGTGTGTAAACCTCTGGATTCAGAATCTTTCAAAATCTACTTTTGTGGAAACCATTTTATGAACTGTATGCATTTCTTCCTTATTCGCAGCTATGGGATGTAAATAAGGTGAAGCTGGTGAGGACAATGACAGGACACTCTGCTAGGGTGGGATGCCTGGACTGGAATGCTCATATTCTTACTAGGTGACCTCAACTTTTTACCATACACTAGTTACTTTTGCCAGAAATTTGCTACTTCTTTGATGACCAGCTGATCAGTACATTCTTTTATCCTTTATATTGTAGAGTTCGATTTTCACTGGCTGTATAGATCAAGTGTCTAATGGCTGTTTACAAACCTTGTTTAGCACTGGTGTCCAGGAACTATTTCTGTTATTCACTTGTAGTCTTGAGTGCTGTGGTTTTTCATGGGTGAATCTTGACTCAAAACATGCATTTCTATTTCTACCTGGAACAAACCCTTTAGTTCATATTTCATAATTTAAGCTGAATTTTTTAAGCCTATCTTAATGTGATATTTTTCCTGATCCTGTGGCATGCCAGTGGTTCTCGTTCAGGTGCCATTCACCATCATGATGTACGAGTAGCTGAGCACCATGTGGCTTCTTTGCTGAGCCACACACAGGAGGTCTGTGGTCTTAAATGGTCACCGGATGGCCGCTACTTGGCCAGTGGGGGCAATGATAATACCGTCAACATCTGGGACACCGCACTAGACACAGCTGTGTTACCTCTCCATCATTTTACAGAACATCAAGCCGCTGTCAAGGTATCAACCAACAAAAAAAAAAACCAAACAAGTTTCATTTTACCTTGTAGTATGTTAAACCCTGTCTGTTCAAATCTGCCTTTGTCAAGAGAAAATCTAGCTTCCAGTGGCCCTTCAACCATCCATCCCCTTCAGCTTATATTATCAGTGCAACTGCATCTTATAATTTACCAGCTTATGATTTGCATAGACTTACTATCCAAAAGTGATGACCACCACTACTGACATAAAAATGAAAGTTAAAGGAAGCATACTTCCTCACTTGCAATAGTGTTCTGGTATGTTTATTTTCTTTACAGGCTGTATCCTGGTGCCCTTGGCAGGCCACCCTTCTAGCAACAGGAGGTGGTACCAGCGACCGTTACATACGATTCTGGAATGTGGTCACGGGATCATGTGTCAAGGCTGTTGATACAGAGTCTCAAGTAAAATTATTGCTAGAATTTAGGCTGTGCACAGATGTATATGTTGTAATGTAAGGATTACTTGACAGTTCTTTTAAGGGTTGCTGAAGGGCTCTTATGTTACTGTTAACTAGATACCTAACACAAAGCAGAAAGTAGTTTTATTTGGGGGCATCTTAGGCCACTCGATATAGAGATTTGGTGGTGTCTTTGCTCCACACAGAGAAGTCAAAGATTCTTCTTTTGAGCTTTGGTTTTATTTAAACTCAAGGACTCACAAAATTCAGTGCAGTAACAAAATGATGTGTTGGTTTACAAAATTTGTGGCAGTTTGCTGTATTGTAAAATTAGCGTTCAATCCCAGCTTTGTCAGACTTAGTAAATAACCTGTGGTATCAGCCTACATGCAGTGCCACTCCAAATGCTTACATAAATTTGTTAACCAGAAGTGAAATGTGCAGATTGGGTCTTGATATTTTGTGCTGTTGCATTTACACAGTAAGCAGTTTCTTGGGTATGTGGACATGTGGATGGATATGCAAGTGGATGTAGTTTTTCTGTAAATGGCTGTTTTGTCTTGTTTACCAGATGACCATTGAGTCATTGCTGTTACCACATTTATTCAACCAGCTATTTCCCTATATTGTAGGTATGCTCTGTGCTGTGGTCCAAGGAGTACCGAGAATTGATCTCAGGCCATGGCTACTCTATGAATCAACTTAGCATTTGGAAATATCCTCATATGACAAAGGTTATAGACCTAACAGGTATGTCTTACCATGACCCTACTTACTCAGTGTATAGACAACCTGGCAGCACATCATATAGAAGTTACAATTTAGTTTAATGCCTGTGAAGAAAATGTTAAAGCCACTTTGTCGCACCATTTTAGTGCTTATGAGTGTGTCTAGTTTTTGATCGAATCTCTTTACATTTGTGTATATAAACCTGTCAAACTGTTTTGCATTTTAAACTTTATAATTATTGGAAAAGTGTTTTGAAGCTCAGGTGCCTGCTTGGAAACTAGGGAAAAAGATTTATTCATTTATTTCTGCTTTGCATTCAGGTCACTCAGCTAGAATTCTGGACTTGTGCATGTCACCAGATGGTCAGACTGTCGCGAGCATTGCTGCCGATGAGACCATTCGGTTGTGGAAATGTTTTGCTGTTGACAAAAATGAAAAGAAACCCAAAGTAATCGCAAAATCTACAACTACTGCTGGCTTACACATGTGCATTCGATGATCATCCTGGACATTATAATGCTACTTAGTTTTTATGTACATGAAGTCTACTAAAAACCTGCTGGTGTCACTGAGAAGATATGTTGTGACAGTCTTTGTGGATGAGGCTTTGGAGTTCTTTTAATGCATTTTCTTAGACACTTTTTTATTTTTGCAAAATCCCCAGCAAATTATAGCCCATCATCAGTTCACCATTAATATGCTTGTTTTCTCGATAATTGTGGAAAGTGTCGCTAACTGAATTAAATGAAATACCTTGTGAAATGAATAAGATTTAACAGTTTTGCAGATATCATCTTGTATGCTTGTTTAAAATCAAATTGTCATTTTTTGGACTCAAAATGCGTTAACTCATCTATGTAACTTTGATAATGCTTTTATGACTAGTTGCAAAACACAATCTGTATCTCTAATGGGAGCAATGTTATTTCCATCTTGACAATGATGCCAAAGAACATTTTTTCTTCGCATCCAGTATTTTGCCAAAGTCGTGATTTTTTTCACCATGCCTACCAATGCAGATCTGAGTCGTTATACCCGTCTCTGTGCAGATGCAATGTTTATTCTTAAGCAATACAGTATTACGAGTGACCTCCAAATCATGAAATCATGTGTTACCATTTTTACATTCTTCTTAATTTTATTTATTATTTTTTTTGTTTTGAGAAATAAAGTTGGTGTGGAATATTTGTGTGCAATTTGTTTTTCAAAATCATTATTTCTTGTGCTGTTTGTATCAGTTTTTATGGCTTATCTTTCATTTTTGATACCAGTCAATATTTCACAGTCCAGTCACATATATATATATTCCAAAGTTCACTGGGCTCACATCAAACTTGGTCTACTAAAGTACAGAAGTTATATTCCACAGTTAATATAGCACAATTCCCCCATGAACTTGTATTAATATACATCTCCATGATACAACAGTCTGTGACATTAGATGTCATTGGAGAGGCCCATTAATAGACCAACGTCACAGCTCTGCCATGGCCTGATAATTAACAAATGCAAATTTGAGCTATATTTTTTTACCTCTCTCGGTGCATGGTGATATTAATAAGCCAGTATTTCTAAAGGGTACTTTTTACTCAGATATTGGGAAGTATTTTTACCAATCTTCTTGATTAAAAAAATATAATTGCACTCCTGACCCTACAGAGCCGATAACCCTTATTGGACTTATCTAGCTCTTTTCGGATCTGCACAGCTACCAGCCGGGCTTATCACTTAATTATTTACAGTTCATGCAATTTATCAAATAAAGGAAATGTGTGCAAACCTAAAGTTACAAAACATCCACAACATGCATTCAGTTGGCAGTAAGAGAAAGCAGTTGCGCATTATTCCATGACATTTGACGACACTTAACGTAGTTAATTAGTCTAAATTAAATTTTATCATAGAAGACATACAGTACAGATATTTTACGTTGTATGTTGCGAATACAACAACAAGAAAACGCATTATTTAATCGCAAAGATTGTTCTAAACGCAGACCCATAAACTCAAAGATATGCCATGAAATTTTTTTTTAAAAGATCTATTATCTCCCTTTCTTCACACGCCACATTCGTGCAGCAAAATGGCGGACCGCCAGGGCAAAAGCGGCTCCAAAAATAAGGTAACGCACATAACTTTTTGTACTAGTAGAAATCATTGCGCAGTTGTGTGGTTTTTGGTAATATCTCTTTCAAAATAACAACAGTTACTGACAGGTTAACCAATAGTGATCACTTAACTGGCACAGATATTAATGCAAATAATAGGTGTCACCGATAATGAAATTGCAAGAACATGTTTTTATTGTTAACTTACGCTAGTTACCGATTTGCACGTTTCTTCGTGGATATAAACTATTTGAAGTTTTAATATGGTTCAGTTGCAATCCTACGAAATATTAACGTACAATTGTAAGTCCGGTTGAAATATTCAACTATAGCAGACTTGCAGATGATCAAGAGCTTCGGTATACTGTGGAATCTAGTACTTTGTAGTAGTTTGCTTTAGATCATGTACACCCGTATTTGCAAATAAATAAAATATGTTCTGTGGAAAGACACACTCATGATTTTATTAAGTGGAAAGTAGATAACTCACTAATAATATTAAAATTTCTAGTACGCAGCATTTTTTATCAACGTAACCAAAACATCTTGTGCTAAAGCGACAGGAGAGTAGGCAGTTTATTGGATTAACATCCTTAAGATCCACTAACATTTTAAAACAGTAGTCAGCAACCAAGACCATTATTGCATAATCCAGGAGATAATTTTGTTTTTGTAGTCTTCCATAGTTACTACTTTCATATGGATGAGAAACAACACAGCAGAATAGCTGTTTTGAATTACTGTATCTGTATCTATGCTGAAGTAAATGCTATAATGCTATTTCACTACCTTAGCTTTTCTGAAATACTTTAGTTGACACAATGTGATATATAGATATTTTTTTCATTCTGCAGGAGTCAGGAATAAAAGGATTTGAGTTGAATCCAGGAAAAAAGATTATGTCTAAGAAAGAACAAGAGGAACTTAAGAAAAAGGTAATCAGTAGAAAAAGTTTTCTAAAATTAAAAGCAAAATACTTCATCTTTATCATTATATGTCAGTATTTTCAGTTATTCATTGATAATCTTTTAGACAAATAAATGGAAAATATTTTTTTAGTTACTTATTAGATGATTTTGTCATATAATTTGTTTTTGTGGTGTGGAAGCTGCTTCATACTACGTTTTTTAATACAAATTTTGTACAGCAGGATGAAGAAGCAGCAGCTATGGTATATGAAGAATTTGTTGCCTCTTTTGAAGACTCTCAAAAGCTGGCTAAAGCTTGGGTCAAAGGAGGCGTGGTTAATCCAGGAGAAAAGTCAAGTAAGATTTGAATATGATGACTGTTAGCATATTTCCCATAAGCATGTAATATTTGAGGTTTTTAGACCTCTGGCTAAAAACTGTGTTGTGTTCTAAATTCTTTGCCTTCCTGGCTCGGAGGTGACTGCTCACCAGCTCTTTTTGTCTTTGCCCATAAATTTTCATCACATTTTGTGTCTTCTATTAATCTTTGTTTCTATCACATTGTTTACTATCTTCTGGATTGTTTTTCTATGTCTGTGCCATGTTGCTTCCTCCTTGATTGACAAGTAGTCTTTATTGGCACATCTGTGGCATCTGGCCACTGCTTTGCTTTGGGATCCTTGTGTCAGCCCCACAGATCTCTTTTCAGCAATGCATGAATTGATTTTGACTGTTTATGCAACTGCTTTGCCACTTATTTTTATTCAAGCTGGTGTTGACATGTCTCTGCCACCACTGTAATCTGTGGTACCACTCAAAGTCCTGGGTTTTTATACACAATGACTGTTTCATATTTTCTGCTTGTTCCTTTTGCTACCTTAAACTGTCTGCACAATTTGTCTGCCAGTCCTTTCTGAATGCTGAACTGCATTCTTCATGTGCAAGTTTTTCTATCTTGTTTTTATTGCTATTGAATTTGCCTCTGTCAGTTTGTGTGCTAACAAATATTGCGCTGTGTTATGTGAATTTTTATCTTTTTGCATTTGGCTTTCTTTTGTAAAGTGCATTGAGCCTTCTGTTGAGTGTGGAAATGCATTATAAATATTCAATTAGTTATTATCTTTTCCTTCTGATTTTGAATTGCCAGTTTTGTGCTCAAAATACTGTTTGCTTGAAATATTCACTGGAAAGCACCATGCTGTCCACAGAAGAAGAGGCCAGAGAGGAGAAAAGTCGTCTCTATCGTCCAACCTCCAAAGTGTCAGAAGTCTCATCCTCCCATTCCACCAAAGAAGCAAAGAAGGAAGAGAGAGTGCGTGAGCGAGAGTCCAGATTTGAACCAAGATCAGTAAGTACCACAAACATGCTTTGCATTTAAACATGTTTTTGGGAAGAATTTAGAAATTGATCATAGACTGAAACCTTGCCTCAGCTCTTTCAAGCTTATTGCTGTCCCCCATCCTCCCCCACCCCCCGTCCTGTTTATGATCAGTTTGTGTGCTACTTTTCATATGGTTGCACTACAGTTTCATTGTCAGCAAGTAATTACAACTTTTTTGTTTGCTTTTAGTGTGTCTTTGTCTTTGATTTAAAAATAATTCCTTTAAATACTTGAAAAACTTCATCTCCCTTTGAGAAGTCTTAAATCATTTCTCTATTAAAATAGCTTTGCAAGCTCTTTTATTCCCTGTGTAAAATTGTATGTATTGTATTTTAGTTATAAAACCCCCAAAAAGAAAATCTTTATGTTTCTGTAAAGCCATCTGATAGCAATGTAAATGTACAGCAGTGACTGTTAAATACTTCATTGTTTTTGTCCTAAGGTCTCAAAATAAACACCTAAATATTATGTCAGAAGAGTTGGGTTTTTTTTTATTGTGCCTTTCAGAGTTCATCATCATCATCAAAGAAAAAGAAAGATGAGAAGAAGAAAAGCAATTTGGAACTGTTCAAAGAAGAACTTAAATTGTGAGTTAGCCTTACTTTTTATGTATTTTTTTTTTCTAGCAGCGTTGAGTGATTATGGCAACACATTTTGGTGGTTAGTTACATGACTACTACTTATATTGATATGCTTTTTGAATTCATTTTCTTATGATGTTATTATTGCTGTAACCATAGCTTTTTACATTTGTTTTCAGGACACCTGATTGTGTCTTAACTGATTGTTACATTCCTAAGTCTACATTAATGCCTGCAATATCTCACTTTACTTTGTTGATATTTTCCAGAGCTTCTTGTATACTGATCTGTTCTGTAAGCTACTTACTTTGCTTTTCAGTTTTCATATTGCTTTACTGCTACCCAGAACAAAAGTGTTGTTAGACAGTTAAAATATCAAAAGAAGTTTCAGTTCCTTCACCAGCCCCACCCCCACCAAAAAAAAAGGAGGAGACGAATGTGTACTATATGAGATGCTGTGTGTGTGCATGATTGTGTGAATGCACATGCATATGTATTTTAAGGATTCAAGAAGAACGTCAGGAACGACACAAATTGAAAAGAAATATCAGGGATGAAGGAGAAGTGGAACCCCCTCCTCCTGTAGAGCCTAGACCTTCACGGCTGGGATTGGATTTCCTAGACATGAGCGTCCCTTTCAGCAGAGGTTCAGGTGTGGTTTTTATATTAGTAGCAGACATACTGGTACAGCAGTCAGTTTACTTTGTGGTTGATTGACTACAAACAACAGCAGATGGTGGACGATGAAAGGTGATAGATCATGCCTGTCTCTTGCACTGAAAGCTGTAAGCAAAGAATAATGCAAAAAAATAAATGAATGCAATTAACATCCATGTGGTGGATGCTATCATATATGACCTTGCAAGGAAGAAGAAAGGAGGTTTCAGCTTGCCATGAAAAGGCTTCTTGACTTTGACACTGAGTAATGGGATAGCTGATATTATTTTCTCACTTCTCGATATCATTTTGACTATGTGCAAGACAGATTGTCAGTAAAACAGGTTGTGAGGTAATGAGCATTCTATACTAGTTGGTAAGGCACCAACTGTTTACCAGGGTGTTATATTAATATTAACTTTGAATGCAATCTTACAAGCATCGAGTGTTAAGCTGTGGTCCAGTTTAAGAATGGTACTTCTTTATGCTAGGGGAAAGATAAATTGTAAGATGTTTGTAATCCAAAAGCCCTTGCACAGTCTACTAACCCAATTGATCTGAAAATTCTTTTTGCGTTTGTAAAATATATATATATAGCAGCTTGTTATATCTTTTCAGCACCAGTAGATCCTGGAGATGAAAACACTACTAACATTTATGTTGGCAACATTAATCCAAAGGTGAGGGCATTTGATATCAAAATTTTACATCAAAAAGTAAAATTTATGAAGATGAATTTTTTTTATTATATAAAGTCCACAGATTTTTATCATCAAGTTTGAAATCAATCAGTTACATTTGTAGTTCATTTTCCAGACTTAATATTGTAGTTTGCAAACACCTTAGAAACTCAAACAGTGATTACTGATGGCAAAATCACGATGTTCAGACCAGTGCAATGAGAAGATGCTGATGCACTGTATAGGAAATTTGCTTCACTCCATTTTCTTTCTCCTTTTTACTCTTCTCATCTCTTTTTTAAAAACATTACTCGTTGCTTTTATACGATATTGATTTGTTTTAATTTTCGTTTGCAACCACTTGAGCTGCTGTGTGGGGTAATATCAGTACAATTCTTAAGATGCTTTACTGCCTTTATCACTAGATGACAGAACAACAGCTTTGTGAGGTCTTTGGGAAGTATGGTCCTCTGGCCAGCATCAAGATCATGTGGCCACGTACAGACGAAGAGCGATCAAGGGGGAGGAACTGTGGTTTTGTGGCATTCATGAATCGCAAGGACGGTGAAAGAGCCATGAATATGTTAAGAGGTGGGTGGCCACTGCAGAAAGTGTTCTGTGGTGTTGGTATGATTGCTAGCTTAACCATTTGATGAATTTAAATTAAAAGCTGATGTTGTTTTTTACCAACAGTGTGGATTTCTAAGTTAAGCCCTTTTGTGTTAGCTTAAGAGTAATTAAATGTTATTTTCCCCTACCACAACTCATTGGGTCGAACTTTGAACTGCTTTGATGCATCAGGCAAGGAAGTACAGGGATTTGAAATGAAGCTAGGATGGGGTAAGGCTGTTCCCATTCCTGCCCATCCAATCTACATTCCACCTGCCCTTGCTGAGCTCACGCAGCCTCCTCCCCCTTCTGGACTGCCTTTCAATGCGCAGCCCCAGAAAAAGCGGAAGGCTGACCGGGATAGAAACAGCTATGGTGGCATACCACTGCCAGGTCAGTTGTCCGGAGTTGACAGCATCTCAAGAGGAACAGACGAACCAGAGGAAGCGGAAAAGGTAATGATCAAGAAAAGGCGATCAGATATATTTAAAGGTTATGTGTTCTTGATAATATTATTGACAGTGCAAAGATAATTTTTAAAAAATATTGAAAGGTGCATACAAGCAGAAGCTAAAAGGGTTTAGCAGGGTTAAGTGTGTGTGAGAGAGAGAGAGACAAAAGCATTTGTGTACATTTATCCCTGCTTAATACTCTGGTAAATATTTGTCCATTTTAAAAATTGTTCTTTAAGATGGACAAAATTTACAATTTTAGTAATTCTAGCCAGAAAATTATGTTTATTTATATAAATGGTCATATTTATATATTCTTCCAGGATGCCATAAGTCATTGTAGTGTTTTAAAAAAAATCCAAGGCATCTTTTGCCAGATGTTAAAGTTTTGTTACTTTCTAGAACACTACTTTATCCATTCCTGAGTAATCAGCACGTAATATGCTGCTGAAAGCTAAAAAATTTATCCCAGCAGTTTTTTTAATGTCAGATTTATAATTTTCATATATTTCCATATTGTTTCCCCACCCTGAAATTTCCAAAAACCCACAAATTGTCAATAATCTAGATAAATTTATCTAACATTTTTTTCATTTAAATAGAATCTTTATCTAAAAATATCACAAGTAAACCTTTCTCAGAAATGGAAAAAATCCCCAACTGCTTATTTGTGTAAGAGAGGTGAATGATACTAATTCAGTAAACCAGAAGAGGCGATAACACAGATGAGTGTGCTAGAGGTGGATAGTTTACTGTTTAAAAAAAAAAATGCCAGGTTGCTGATTTACTTTTTGTGCAGGTTCTTATCTCCCCATCCATTATGGGAATTAAAATATTTGCTGTGATTTATTGCTTTCTTTAGAATTTCAGAGTCATTACAGGATGGGAAATAGATAAATCACCATGCCATATAATCTTGCTGACTTAGGAGATGTAATATATACAGTAGTAAAAAAAATGTTTTATTAGGGAACCTCAGAATAATGTAATAATGAAACAGTTGATTAGCAGACTTCTAAACGTGTTCTATGTGTTGATGTTAGATTTTTATATGACAACAGAATTTTTTTTTTAAATTGCATTATATTGAGGTTCAGCAGATTGTAAAAACTGTTGATAATAAGTTGTGTTTGTTGCCTTGCGTTGAGCCTCACTTATGCTCTGTTCAACTACCATTTCCGCAGACCTTAACCAATGCAGTTGTCAAAGTGGTTATCCCAACAGAAAGGTATACTTCCAAGCTTCATAGCTGTACCACATATCTTCAAGTCTGATTGCTTAAAAAAATATTTTTGTCATCAGCAAGTTTGTTATAGATAAGAGCTTGAATTTTCCAAGAACCAGGATGTCTTGTAAATTTCTTTTTGTTCCTCTTTTTTAAAAAAATTCCAAAAAATGTCTTGTAGAAGTAGCTTTTTTCTGTTGAAGTTTTTATTTGGCAAACATTTAAGAAAAGCTGAATATTAAAGGCTGCTTAAATATAAAATGAATCTAAAAAACGTTCATTAATATAATTTAAGAAGTCTGAAGCACAGAATTAAGAAGGAACATAAATCAAAATTCTTATAGCTGAAAATTTTTTTAAAAAAGGTCTTGTGTGTTGATAAGCCAGAAGTTCTTTCTGATTGAAAAGATGGGAAGTTTAGAGTTTTCAAGCTCTTATCTGAAATCCAGAAAAAAAAACCCTCAAAGGATAGGTTAAGAGATGGGAAAAAAATTGCTTCAACCACTTTGGAAACATGGCAGCTGGGATGCTTCGATGGAAAGGAGATGCAGCAGCAACGGAAGAAGAGAACATCTAAACAATTTTAATGCCTCTGTCTTTTGTGATATTCTGTCATTCTCCTCCTTTGTTTAACAGACTTTGTATTTTTTTCCAAGTCTTACATGCAATCACTATGATGAAGGTGATTTTTTTTTTTCGTGAGCTAGTTTTCAGAGTGTTTTTCAGTCATTTGCTTATCTCTGATTCTGAACGCTTCCATTTCCCAAACCAGTTATGAAACAAGAGTCTGTGAAAGATTGGTGTCATAAGTAAATTTGGATGAATGGTCTTCTTTGCATATACTGACCCAGGTTGATCCAGACATGACTGAAAAACACCAGTTGTCTGCTCTCAGCAATTTGTATTTAGCCTCTAATGTTTGTGTTTGTGCACATAAGTGAGCATGCAGTGAAAGCCTGTATGCATGTTGGGTACATGTTCTTATATAACACTTTTTTGTCAGTCAGTTTAGTGGTACTTTGTATTTTAATATATGTATGCTTACTTGTAGACCGTATAACTGCCCAAACTGATTCTTCTACTTCACTACAAAAAAAATTTATCGTGCATAGAAAGGAAATAGCAGTTAATTTCTGTTTAAAGCATGCATACTGTTCAGAATTGACTGATGTCCATTCATGTAATTTTGGAACAGAATAATGGATTATGTGTGACACTCCTGCCTTCACCCCCCCCCCTCTCTAAAAACAAAAGGCTGTTCCAAGCAAAGGTTATAAGTCATTGTTGGCCATGTAGTTGATGTCACACTCATTTCTCTTTATATGATCACAAAAATAGGCTTTGGAGAGCAGATAACACCATAGTGATAGAATTACATAAAAATGTTAAGTTTTAAACTTTGTTTCTTTTTGCCTATTTTCTTTCAATCACTGACTTGCCTGTTTCGTCCTTACATCCTTTCTTCTATACAATATGGAATAAATACAAACATGGAAAAGAGTGTTAATTAGTTAACACTTGAACACTGAAGAGGAAAATGATTGAAATTTGTTTCAAGTTTGAACATGTTTACTATCAACAAGATAGGGCCTTACTTTAAGGTAAATTTGTTACAAACCATACCAAAGTCCCTACTGAAGAGATAGGCTCTTATTTATTTACAGATTACTTGATGAAAGCTATTCCTTTTTGCAGTATAGCTGTCACAGTTAATTTGACTATTTTTTAGAAGTAAACATCTGACATATCCAGTCTGTTTCTTCCTCATACTGGCAAAATAAAATATGACCAATCAGGCATGAAGTAAATCACATTATTAATCCCTCTTGGCATATTCCATCTTTATTAACCTAATGTAGCTGTAATTTTTTTTAAAAAAAGTAAGCGAGAATAAAAGTAAAAAAGCTTAAATTTAGCTCTTCCAGCATTATTTAACTGCTAGAAATCCGTTTCTGGGAAAAAAGGTACTTAAAGCAATATTTGTGCTTGCGTGCTTTTTGCCATGTTTATGCTTTAAGAGTGGGTGCAAGTTAGATTATATGATTGAATGAGTGAAAGAAAGATTACAAAAAGCTCAGGGGAAATTCCCCAAGGGCGCAGCACTGTTGGGTTGTTGTTTTGCAGAACACAACTATGTCTCATCCATCGAATGATCGAATTTGTCGTTCGAGAGGGTCCAATGTTTGAAGCAATGATTATGAATAGAGAATTGAATAATCCACAATACAGGTAAGAGCTGTGAAATATGAATTTTTGTATTTTTCGTAGTGTAATAATTAGACTATTTCCTCTTTGTTTCTGTTTTTCTAATTTCTGTTTTGGCTGAAAAAAGAGCCAACCTAAAATAAAAAAAATTATATCATGGCTTTAAAACTGCTTAATAAACTAAGTGAGATATGGGATATTTCTGCTGCAGCAGTCGTAAAAATTTGCCTTTTCTTTGTAATGTATCATTATTGGAGATCAAATCAAACTTTATTGTTTGTCCGAGGAAGTCCAAGATATATTTTTCTTTTGTTCGCAAACCCAACAAGTTACTCTCAGTCATATAAGAGGGACTCTAAACACAAGATGTCAGTAAGGCTTACCTTATGAAATCTTTTGCTTTTTGTATATGGTACATGGTAACTGTTGTGCATTTATGTTTAGCGTTTGCTTAAAGACTTTTTTGGTAAATAACTTTTGTCATAGCATAACTTATAGGCATATCATTTCTTTGTATTTAGGCAAATGAGATTTGAAGGCAAAACAGTACTGGTAAATTTAAACATAATATTATGCCAGTGGTCTTGATAGGATTCCCCCACCCTCTTTTTTTTGATCATTGGAAATTGCTCATTATTGACAGTTCCATTACAGCTTCCTTCTTTAACCAATCATGGCACTGGATCACTGCTCTGGGAGTGAATAAGTAGATAAATAAAATTCTTTCCGGCATTTTAACAAGCAGTCCACTTTTTTGGATGTTAAGACTATTTGATCACACAGGCAAAGTACATAATTAGGAAAATCTTGAAATTGTATAATGATAACCTAGTTGATGGAATGCCATTGGAATGGTATGGTGAGTAGTATGGCAGACATCTGTGCTTGTGGAATACACTGTAAGCATATACAGATGTCTGTCATTTTTTTTTATTATTATTATTTCTCTTAAAGTCTCTCAGTTTTTGGTACATTTACAGTTATAAAGCAGAGACTGTAAAGTGTCAAAGTCTTGGATCAGAAAGCAATAACATTGGTAAAGGGATGCAAATCTGTGCTGGTAAAGTTTTTATCTAGCTGCTTAATAAGAAATGTCTTTGGAACTTGTTTGAATGGGGAATATATCCATATAAGACACTGAGTGTGTCTATGTAAAAGGTAGATCAAGCAGGTGGTGGTATGATAAACCTTTGATAAACTCTTCTGTTTGATAAATGAAGATATGTAAATAATTACCATGTTGCATTCATTTCGTGCAGATTCCTGTTTGAGAATCAGAGCCCTAACCATATATACTACAGATGGAAACTCTTCAGTATACTTCAGGTCTGTACTAAATATTCCAAATAAAGTTGTTGTTGCTTTTTTTTTTAAGAAAACCAAAAAGGGAGTGGGGGTTATGGTTAGGAGAAACTTTGTGCTTTCTACAAACACTTTATTTTGGCAAGGCCCCCTACACACACACACACTTTTTTTGTAGCCATTTGTCTCAGAAACGAAAGAGAAGTCAAAAGTGATGAAGTTCTTTTCAAGGCATTTTTGACATGTTTTGAATACCATTTAATTGGAGGCATTGCCTAAAAGAGTTGTATCTGCATTACAGGGCGATTCTCCTTATAAATGGAGAACAGAAGAATTTCGTATGTTCAAAGGTGGGTCATTATGGCGACCCCCGCCCATTAACCCTTATACACAGGGCATGCCAGATGAACTTATCAACAAGGAGGTGGAGGACACCCATAGCCTTCCTCCCAGCTTGAGCAAAAAGGGCTCTCTTACAGACAGGTAACCAAGCATATTCTGACAAGTTTTGCAACCATTTTCATTTGCAAGATTTGCATTTATTTTATTTATTATATTTTATTTTTATTAGAATGTAGGCATAGCTAATTATTATGAAGGTGTTTTAGAGGAAGTAAGAGTAATTGCATAACAGAGCAAGAACTAGTTAAAACGGTGCTGATCCAGTCTTCTATGCAATCTTAGCACATTTTGTCACACCTGTCATCTGTGTGCTGAACTGAGCAAGCACTTTAGTCAGACTATTATTTGATCTGCAAGTGAAATTCTTAGAAATAAGTCAAAGTAGCTTGATTGTGGTGCAAATGCATTGTAACAATTGTATGTTGTGTGAGAAGGCCAAACAGTTTGATACAGGACTATCATTATTCTAATGGCTTACTGCAGCGGTTCTCAACCTCTGGGGCCGCGAAGGTGGTCATTTTTTTTTAAAGTTTCTTATACCGGTATTAGTGAAATTAGCTTACATTGCTGGCTAAGGGGGGCACGTGGACGTACCTTTGTTCGTCAGTGGGTCGTCACAAGTAAAAGGTTGAGAACCGCTGGCTTACTGTGTTCAAGTGTCACAGCCACAAGCTTACAAAACATGTTTTTTGGTTGGATGGTGGCAAGATAATAAATCTGATCTATCAGTCACTTGTTCACCTAACTATATAAAATGTAAAAATGAATGTCACATTAGGTTATATTATAATTATTTACATTTTGTCATGATACCTGTACCTTTTCTAATTTTCAGTCAGCGAGATAGGCTGGAAGACATGCTTAGAGAATTAACCCCAGAAAGATTGAAGGTTGGAGAGGTTATGGTTTGGTGTCTTGACCATGCAGAAGCAGCAGAAGAGATTGTGGAATGTATCAGTGAAGCTCTGTCTATCCTTCAGACGCCATTGCCTAAAAAGGTTTGTATCAAAATCTAGCTTGTATTTGTGCAAGTGCATGTCTATAAGTTTTTGTGGATGCATGCGTGTGTGAATATTTTAGTAGTCCTCTCTTTATAAAACAAAATGTTTCCACTTTGATAGCTTTAAACAGAAATTAGAAAAAAAACAAGGTTGTTGAAGTCAGAGCTATTGTTTCAGATTGCCCGTCTTTACCTCGTGTCTGACATTCTGTACAACAGCAGTGCTAAAGTTCCTAATGCCTCTTTCTTCAGAAAGTGGTAAGTTAAAAAAAACAGCCTGGGGTTTTAATAAATCTATGAATGTGTTGACTCCAAGAATTATACATTTTGGGTGATTGTTTTTATGTTGTGGAATCTAAAAGCAAATTGGTGATGTATATTGTGTGTTTGTAATATAATGCATTGCTAGTGCATTTTTCTACTATTTCTGTGTATGCTGTTGAAAAGTTTATAAAATGTGGTTTTGCTCAAGAATTATTTGCTTCTTGAATCTTTTTTTTTTCCTTTCCAGCTTCCAAACCAAGTTGTCTGACATTTTCAAGGATATTCATGAGACTTATGAAAAGATTGATGGACGACTTAAAGCTGAACAGTTCAAGGTATGCTAAAAACTTTAAGAAATATTATTCATTTTGATAATGGTACTTTTAATCTTTAAAACAATGTTTTAAATTTTTTTTTCAAATTTAGAATTTTATTTACAAAGATAAAGGTTCTGTTGACAGCAAAAGGTTATGGCTTGTTTCCGAGCATGGGAAGACTGGGCCATCTATCCTAATGACTTCCTCATCAACCTGCAAAATATTTTTCTTGGACTTGTCTTTTCCAAAATCAGATCACAGGTAACTGTTTGACCTATATAGTGCTAAGAACATTGCTAATGTTTTAACAACCACAAAATAATTAACATTTACATATTCACAGTTTTTCAAAAAGAACTCCATGGATATTTTATGCTTTTAAACATCTGTAGTTAAACAAGACATTCATGATGTTCGAGACATTCATGTTTAAATGTGTTTATAGAAATTAAGGTGAAACCAGGAATGATTAAAGAAAATACATTGATTTTTATCCAGTTGCATCCTTTTCCGAAGATTGAAGAAAGGTCGCCAGAGTATAAAGCAACACCAAAGTCTGAGGATTTAGATGGGGCCCCCATTGAAGATCTTGATGGAACCCCATTGGCTCTGGATCCAGCAATAACATTTGGGAAGTCAGTTTCAGAAGACATCGATGGAGATGCCCTGTCTGAGGATCTTGATGGCTTGCCATGTAAGACACAATTTCATAGACATAGGTCGTACAGTTTTTTTTAGAAAGGTTCTTGTATTAAGCCAGAAGTTAAGAGTTTAATTGTAAAATGACAATTGGGAAAATACTGAAGCAATTTCTGTGTTAAAGTCAAAGATTTTAATTTTATTTTGGGGATTGAGGGCAACCAGTGAGATGAGGAAGATATGCTCACTTGGCAATTTGAAATTTTTTTTCTTTGCATCCCATGTTGAAAACATTTGTTTAAGTGGCTGGCCATTGCATTTCTTGGTATGGTAGGTTTCATCTCATCTAGACAATGAACGCTCATACATGTGCTCATTTATGTGCATGTTGCTTTTAGTGGCTCAGTCAAATGAAGACTTAGATGGACGACCAATTGGTGAGCTGCCCAAACCAGCTGCTGTTCCTGCCTTCACTCGCTCCAAGTGGGAATCTGTTGATGAGACAGAGCTTGAGGCACAAGGTGAGTTCACAGGTCTTTGCCCATGACAAGACAGATCTTGTCAGGTCAAATCTTGTTCATAACTACTCATCAGAACGTTTGACAAATTTCTCCAATGCATCTTTATGAAATATTCTACAATGTACGGAACAGAGCTTCCTTGCGTTCATGTAACAACATTTCCCTGATGCCGTTTCGTGCATGCGGCCCTAAAGCAAATCCTGTACCACAGATGTTCATGGGCAAAATCCTGTCTTCCTCTCTTATATCTCCTCTGGTCTGTTTAGAAGTTTGAAGCAGGTCAAGTACTTGGTATGAGGCAATGGGAATATCTGTATGTGTTGTGTTGTGTGTGTATGGAATTAAACAATCTTTTGTTGTTGTTCAACTGAAATTTATATAACACCGTTTGAAAGAAAATGTGAGCATTCACAGCTTAAGTTCAGTCTGTGTTGGGGAGATCACGCCCATGAAAATGTGATAGTGCTAAAAACTCGACAGATCATGTTGTGGAGTCAGCAGTCCATGGTGTAGAAATGTACGTTTATGGCTCTTCACTTCTGCATCAGCAAGATTGACCAATGTCCCCTTGTGCTGCTTTTGTCTTCTACAAAATATTTGTCATATGTTACACAAGAACTTCTGGAAAATATGTTTCACTTGCCTTTCATGTGGCTAATTTCTATAGCTTGGTGGTTTATTGCATCTGGTCTAGCTTTTGGGGCTGATATACTAGGCATTTTGTGCAAGTAAAGGATAAAGCTAAAAGACTGTGTTAGTTGTAAATGCAGTCAGTAAAAGGTATAAAGGACAAGTTTTGATGCAATTTCATTAATTATGTGCCATCAGCTATGACTACATCAAAGTGGGATTTGCTTGAGCAAGAGAGCGATACAGAGAAAGAGGTTGCTGCCAAGGACATTGATGAGGATATTGATGGAGCGTGAGTTTTTGTCAGTTTATGATTTTTTTTTTAACAAAAATAGGGGAAAAAATGGAAAAGTTGTCTTCTCTTCATTATCGTACTTGTGATCATGTAAGCATCCACATTTCTACTTTTGGTTAAAAATATTCTTGTCCTTGCTTGACTGCATTTGTGATCCCTGAGTTGGTGGTTAGGAGTGGTAATACATTGATGTAAATCTGTAACACTTCTCTGCTCCTGAAACTACAGTGGCAGCACACACAATACAATCCAGCCACAGTCAAAAGAGAAATGTAGGATAAAAGGTTTTTTTTTTTATTTCTTCACTTGATGATCTTTTGTGTATGTTGAAATTAGCATTAGATGAAGTTAGCTTACAGTCTCTTCATGAAGACCATTTTGCTAGTCACATGATGTAACATTTAAAAAAACAGTTTCTACCACACCAACTAGGCAGGTAAGTGTGTACACCTATTGAATATCATTTAAAAGGGAAATTTTCAGAGTAAAACTCTTGCCTTCAAGTGCTCCTTCTTGTGGTTTTGTCATAAAACTGGAAAGTTTAATTGTTGTCTGCCAGACTGGGAAATATAACAGCTTCTGCAGTTAAAGTCAATGGTATAATTGAAAAGAATGGGATAAGGAGGTGGAAGATGCATTTTTAGAATTGGCCTCTTCTTGATATCAAGAAATAACTGTCACCTTCAAAAATATTCCAGTTTTCTTCCTTTTATTGTTTTTTTACGTCTTTAAGTTGCATTTTGGCTCTTAAGGTCATGCTATCATTGTTGATTCAGTTTTATTGTGATGCTAGCAAAAATGAAGCCTGTGCTAAATTAGTTTAAGTGACATTTGTGTCAGAGTTGTTATCCATGTTGTAGTTGTTCATTTTAAACAATATATTTTCTGAAAGACATCAGAGCTATTTCTTCATCACAGTGTGCTCTGTGAATGTGTCTCTTTGTGCTGTATTTTGAGAAAAGTAGCCAGTAAAGACTTGCTTTTGTTTTCTTAGACCTTTATTTTCTTGTCATCACTTGCCATGGTGAAGTTATTTAATGTGGTCTTGTATGTCTGTGTTTTATCATTTATGTTTTTGTGTGTGTATGTGCATATTCATGTATGTAAAGTGCTTTGATCTTGGTTTTGGAATATAGTGCTTTAAAAATATTCACTGTTAGTATTATTTAATAACTGACAAAAGATGATAAAGTACTGGGAATACATTCGTGTTTATGTGCTTTGTTGTCTATTCATTTCTTGGGGTTTTTCTTGGGTTTTTTTTTTAAGATTGGGATTGTGAATGATGAACATGTATTCTTATGATATGTATAGACCACTGGTAGAAGAACCAGCTTCATTGCCCAGTGAATCCAGTGATGAAGACAGTGAGGATGGCAGCAACTCTCAGCGACAGCAGATGTCTGAAGAACGACGGGCCAAGCTGCGAGAAATCGAGGTACTCGAGTTAGCATCAGTTTGCATATAATTAGCATTAAAGACAAATAAAAATTGCTGAAGAAACATGACCAGAAACCAGTTTTATGATACTAATTGACTATGCAGTATGTATAAGAAGATTGGTTATGTGAATGTCAAGTACTTGTCTAAACATATTCAGGATTTGGTTCATTAATAGGGATTGGAAAATATTTGTACGTTGACTTAAATGCTTCTTGAAAATATGAAATATGTGATTTGCTGGGGGAAAAAATTGTATGATGTACAGAATGTTCTTTCAATGCTAGATGAAGGTTGTAAAGTATCAAGATGACCTTGAGATGGGACGAAGATCTCGAAAATCTCACATGTCCATTTCTGAGCAAGTTGCTTACTACAGGAAGAAGCTTTTATCAAAGGTAACCTGTAAATCAGTTTCTTATGCTGGGTTAGACCTAAAAGGATTATTTAGTTGGTGTCATCTCTGAGTGGAACAGATGAGTAGCAAACGAGATTCATGGTGGTTAAGTCATTGTTCATTTGGTCAAATATCTAACTGTGGGTTGTGTGTATTAAGGAGGAGAGCTTGGATGGTATTGATTCACCTAATTCTCGTGAGGGACGCAAACGCCACAGGTCCAGGTCACCAGCTACACCTGTGCAGTCCAGATCGGTGTCCCCAAAACGTTCAAAGAAAAATAAAAGGTAAATTTCTTAATTTTTTTCTCTCCCTCTTGCATTAATCTGTTAAATTTGTACTATAGTAAACGTTTGAATCACTTTTAGATTGTAAACACGTTTTTGTGGCATTAGTGTTGATTTTTGTGCCCTTATCTTTTTGTACAGCCCGAAGCGTTCAAAGAAGTCCAGGTCAAGGTCACGATCACCACGGGGGAAGTCTCCACACAGCCCCAGTCGCTACAGGCACAAACACAAGAGCCGCAAACACCGAGACTGAATAACAAGTTTATTGCTATACAGGTCTCAGATAACAGAGTGAATGTTGTTTCTCACTTGAAGAGAAATATTTGTTTTAACTCCCGAGCACAGTTATTAATCATCAGAACATTTCACCATCAGGTGTAACATGAAGTGGAGAACAGAAATATGTGATGGTGTGTATTTGTGTATATGTGTACATGCAAGCGCACATCTTAAACTGTAAGAGAAAGCAGTGTATGCATGAACATATATGGACAGGAGTGAACAGCTGTATACTATGAGTGTGCATGTTTTGGAAAGCTAAATAGTGTTTGTGTTTTTGAGAGAGAGAAAGAGAGGAGAGTAGATGTGATTGTATGCAAAATATCCTTTTCATCTTACTTGTTCACAGTCCCAAGACATAAGGACTAGTGTTACACATTTGTTCAGGTGTGTGTTGGCTGCAGCTACTCCACTTTCTGGTATTATATAATTTCTTGAACGCATTGTTAAAAAGCTCAGTTATGTCCAGTCCTGGCAAAGGTGTGTACTTATGACATACCAAACACATTTCAAACATAGTGGCAAAAAAAAAGTGAGGAAATTTGCTCAAAAAGGACAGTTTGTTAATGTTGATAAATATCGGCCTTGCCCCACTGCTACTATGTTGCTTGTGTTTGGGTTAGCTACGACAGATTAAAGTCTATGTTATACCATTTTGAGCTTACTACATTGATTTTGCTCAGATGGCATACCTAATTCCAAAACCCAGATTAATGATGACATCTGTTACGGGCAGAAGGGCTCTTACCCAAGCAGTGCAAGGATAAATGAAGTCTTTTCTGCATGAAGTGGAATACAGTGCTGTGTGATTGAACAGTTATAGAGTCCATCAGTTACTGTTAGCATATACAGGGTTGAATGCAGACCTTACCCCCACCCCCCAACTCCCGCTATCCCATGGTGTCTGTAGATTGAGTGAACCATGTGAGAATAGGCCAGAGCTGGTCGCCACCTATGTGGTCCACCCTTTTTAGAAACATGTTTGCCATATTCAAATGTGGAAAAAAAGACTTTGGGGAAAGAGGAGAGATTACTGTAAACAATTGAGAATGATAAGTGGCATAAGTTGGTTTTCCTGCTGCCTGAACAGGCTGCTTTTCGCCTGTATAAACAAATGTAAAACAAAATTATTCGCTTTGGTTTTTTTTTTATTTTTTTTTTGTAAGTTAAAAACTGCTTTTGTTTTTTTCTTGGTAATGTTTCTGAACCATTACATCTTGTTTTCTGGAATATAAAGAATGTATGGTTGTGTGCATAAATGCATGTGTGCCAGAGCAGTTGTCTCCCAAGGAGCATGATGGTCATTTCACAAATCAGTTACCATAAAAAATCAATAAAGATGTTTACAAGTTAAATTTCAGTTTTGCTAATCTGATCAGAAAGTGAATGGACTAAAAAGTGCCACTGTGGTTTGTCTTTTTTTGGGGGGGATTTCTTCTTTCTAGATGAACCAGTTTGTTCCCTGCATTTCACTTTATTAGCAGAATTTGTAATTCATCGTACATCTGCCTGCAGAGAGGAATTTCAAATAAGTGCATGTTTGCCTCTAGAAGACCCTGCATTAAGTTTCCTAAAGCACTGTTTCAACATATCCTAGGATTAGAGCAGCTGCAACTACTTTGGGCATTAAGACTGGTGATGTTTTAAAAGAAGGTAATAACTGAACTGTCAATTCATTGAAGACTAAAATAATTTACTCTGCAATGCTAGTCTGTCAATGCTCAAAACAGTACTTTGTGCAAATTCGAACCTTTTGGCGGGAGTGGAAGTATTTGCATTTTTTTCTTTCTCCATGTTCCTGTCTACACAATAATGCTGCAGGAGGTTAAACAGTAGGTCATACAGTTTTTGTCGACAAAAGTTTGTTGTGAAACAAATGGAATTCATTAATTTCCTTGACCAGTACTGGTCTTCGGGGAACTAGACGCAGATTAACAACAGAGGCCCTGTTGAGCGATGATACACCAAGTATGGTATGGCCAGTCTGAGTTTCCCCCTTGTTTGGGGTGGTGGTCTGACTCTGTTCAATATCTTGTGCCGGGTCGCAGGGTCAGAACGGAAACGTTTGTGGCGTTATGTTACTGGATGAAGCATTTTGAATTGAAAATAACGAAAGGAACTTTCGTATGCTAAGAATTTGAAGAATTTAGGCTTGACGCATTGTGGGTTATTATTGATTTTCCCCCTATTTTATCCACCATGTAAATCTGTATCCATAGCACACGAATTCAAGAATTAAATTATTGTTACTAAATCATGGCAAGCACAAAATCTGTAGTCATACAAAACAAGATTACGCAAATGTATACATATTTGAAGGGAGCCAAAATCTCATCCGCGACGCGCTTATGGAGACACGCACACATATCCATTGTTCAACTATCATTTTTTAAAAACTCAGCTCTTACATTCGACAAAAATAGAGAACTAGAAAGACGCTACCATGGACGCGGATCTTAGTTCGTGACGCTACTAATACACACAAGGTAGTGGATGAACATCGTACGTCAGAAACGGTGTCGCATAGTCACTAAACCTCGATGCGATTTAGGTTACACGACTAGACACCAACAGAACCTGATGTTGTGTACAAATAAAGAGCTTGTTCAAAAAGCAGAATGCACGTATAAAATGCAGTTATCTCAAAGGCACATGACAAAACTGGATCACACAAGGAAAGTGAAACGAAGTGTTGAAGTTTCCCCACTACAAGGGAGACTACTCACTTCCGTGACGCGGGAAGAGGTCAAAGGTAAAGGTAAGTTGCCTGCAAGGAGAAGATGGCCGGCGACGCGTCACAGTTTCAGCTGCTTTTGCAGGGCCTTCTGAGCACGGATAATGATATCCGCAGTCAATCGGAGGTAAGAGAAGGATTACAGGAACACTGACGTAAAGTCCATTCAATTATTAGTTTTGTCTATTAAACATTTACACATTTACCGTCGGCATTCGCCGAAACGTAACGTACAATGGGCGTGAGTCGCGCATGCCATGTGCATCGGGGAATGAAAGCACGTGTAAGCTTAGCAATCATCAGCAGTCGATTGTCATCGAAGATATGTGACATAATGATTTTGAGTAAATAGTTTTTTGTCAAGTTTGTTTTCAGATATTGTGTTTAATCGGTACTTTTTCCTAAAGTAAAAGTTATAACTTGTATGTTTATTTTCTCTGCATCTGGTTTAGTACAAACATTTCTTCATATTAAAAATAAAATAGGGCAGCAAAATTTTCGCTTGTTAGTAGTAGCGCTCGTAAGGTTTTTCCAGCAGAGTTGTCCTGTTTTGGTTGTTTTCCAATTCCACCTTCTGCCATGTTTAAGGAACATGGAAACCAATTAACGCATTCCAGAGTACATCTGTCATCAGGCTAAAGAAAAAGACACCGATGGATAAAGATCATTGTGTTTGTTTAGAAAGGGAATGATAGGAGTGGGAGAAGATAGTTGATTAGAAGAACGTAGGATTATTGCTTAAGATTATTATCAGAGATTTATAAGAGACAAGAGCTGGAGCAGAAAATAACACAGGAAAAGTTAATGGTACAGTTAGTATCACTCTACTACATTTATTTTAAGTGATTGGCCAAAGTTTGACCTTTCACAGTATAAAACAGATTTGAGTTGGGGGGAAGTGGTTGGTCAGTCATGGACTTATGCTATCTGTGAGCCAATGAAAGATGGTGTAGAATCTGCCCCCTGAATTTATAGAATTTGTTTTTGAAGACTTATTTTGTGGCATAACATATGTACAATATACTCCTTTCTTAAAGAAAGCTGGCAACTGACATCAAATCAGCTTTAGATTTACATTTCTTTACCTCTGTTTTTCAACCTTTGTACACTTTATGTTTTAAATATTTGCATATTTGTCACTTCAAAAAAGAAGAATGTGATTTTTTTCCAAATGACTGCTCCGTAATAAAATATTCTTAGATTACACATTGTTCTGTCTTGTTGGCTGTGACCTTCATGGCATAAGCTTACTCGTATATTATTGCAACTCGGTTCTGTAGTATCTCATTAACAAGATTTTAAAAAGTCCAGAACTCAGCTGCTCCGGACTTACAAATCTGAAAATGTCGCACCATTTCTTCACTCTCTTCATTGACTACCAATTAAAGCTAGTATAGACTACTTTGAAATCTTGTCTGTCCACACTCCTCCTCAAAACCTTTTCTCCTTATCAGACTTCTGAATTCCTTCCCACAGCCACATACAGACAACAGACATTCTCCCTCTAAGCACAGACGTGTATAGGTGGATTGCTGTCTGTCTGCAGAGACCAACTCTTAGCCTTTTGTGAAGTTCTCCACTGTTAATCTCAGCAAGCCTTTAACAATGTGACTAAACTGGAAGCTTTGTACAAACCTGTCTCATTTTAGTACTTAACTGGAAAAAATTGTCTGCCAGCAGTCCAGTAATACAAGTTCGTGGTGGAACTCTCTTCCACCTCCCATTAGCAACTCTGATTCAAAGGCTACATTCAAGCACTCTCTGAAAATATATTTGTTCACTAAGAACTGTCCCTGAATTACTATCCTGAATTCCTGAATATTGTGTGTCATGTGCACCATAATGTAACTCTGTTGACAGTCCCTTTATACCTTTATCCCTTGCATTACGTGTTCTAGTCTTGTACTTCATCTTTATGTTGTTCACTATACTATATTGTTCACTATCTTTTTTCACCCTCTGTTGTCTGTTACCTAATATTTCTTTTTATCAATAATGGTTAGCACAGAACGAGGCCTATCTTGGTCGTGATACTGCGTGATACCTCTACATACAAGTTTAATCCATTCCATATGTAAAGGAACTCGTACATTTAAACTATTTTTCCCATATAAAATAAAGGAAATATGAATAATGCACCTCAACCCTCCTACAACAACACAATTAATATGTAAATATAAATGCAAATAAATGTATAATATACAGTACTATATAGTACATGTTAATAGCACAATAATATAGATAATAAAGAATATGCTGAAGTACCTGGCTCTTGCTCCTTCAGTTCTTTGTAGATTATGCAAGCTTTCTTGCAAATGATTGTCTCCGTTATTGTGTCTTCAGCCAATTGCTTCTCTTTCACCCAAAATAACAGCAATCTCTTCATTCACATTCAACCTCTTTGGCCTGTGTGATTCTCATGATCTGATCATTATGGTTCAAAATTGTGCATATCGTAGATGCACTATGACTGTACTAGTGGGCAATGTTCACTACCCTAACACCAAGCTCATGCTTTTAAATGATCTCGTGTTTCTATGCAATGGAGATTATACGCTTCTTCTTTCCAACACTGTTCTTGCAGGACTGGCAACGCTATCAAGTGAGCAAGAGTTGCCAAATGTTTTATGCTACGACATATAAATGACATGAGCTCGTATACCAAATTTCCGCTCGTAAGAACAAAATTCCCACAAATTTGTGGCTGGTATCTGGATTTACTCGTATATTGGTTCACTCGTATGTAGAGGTCTTACTGTAGAAGGGTTATACAACACAGTAAATTATTATTTATTATTGTAGTGGATAATCTAAGCATTTAATCTTTATATTTCTGGGTTGATGGTTGGTTCCTGTTTGCAGGCCGCATTCAATGGTTTACCCGCCATAACCCGTGTTGGTTTGCTGGTGCAGAGTCTTCGGAAAACAGATGCACCTTTTGAAGTATGTACTGTACAATTATTAAATCTGTGTACTGTTAGTCATCGGCTTAAATTTGTATGCATTATGCAAGATTCATAGGCATCAACTCATTGGTAGAAAGATGAGAATGTGTGTTTAGGCAAGAAAATTTTAATAATTTTCATCAGTGCAGTTAAACCTATTTTTTGTTTTGCCCACCTTTATTCCAGTTTCTAGATAGCTCAAACTACGTTTAGGGACCTGGGGCTTGGGAGAAGTGGTTGTCTACCCTGAAAAGAAGCAGTGTTAAGTCATTATCAGAATAAAATTATTGTTTAGATCAGGGGCAGGGGACATTTGGCCTGCAGGCCATATAAAGCCCACAAAATCATTTGATCTAGCCCTGCTAAGGCAACCACAGGTGGGACTGAAAAAAGAATCGCATTTATTCCCTGATAACAAATAGTGCCAACGTGATCTTTGCTATAAATTTATATTTTCAACAAACACCTTTTTAATTAAAAGAATCGCACGATGGGATGCATCCTTCTTCGTCGTCTGTTGTCTTCAAATTTTGACGAAATCTGGCCCAGCTTCCCCCTTGAGATGCAAGAAGGACTCAAACGGGAACTGATGCTAGCTGTCAGAGAAGAGACAGAACAAGCTATCAGGAAGAAAGTTTGTGATGTAATTGCAGAACTCGCAAGAAATATGATAGGTACTGGTTTTTTTCCAGAAGTGTTTGAGTGTAATGTGTATATGTGGAGACAGCATGTATTTTTAAAAAAAGATGTACAAAGCTATGAACATTGCTTGAACAGCAGTAAGTGGTGATATTGTGAAAGATAAGTGTTGCTTACCTTTTGTATCAGCATTGCTACTAAAATTTTCACTGTTGGTGGGTTTGTATAGCAGTATTCATGTGTGCATGTATTTACACTCTTGTTTGTAGTTAAATGCATAATATCTATTTAGCGTTTTGTTTGTGCAGATGATGACGGAAATATGACTTGGCAAGATGTGCTGAAGTTTATGTTCGAGCTTGCAAACTCTCAGAGTCCAGACCTGATGGAAAGTGCCCTTCATATTTTTACGTGAGTTTTATATTGGCCCATACATTCATGATGATGTTTCTTGTTTGAAGTTGGATTATTTACCAGGAGTTGCTGAGATTTGTTAATATATTAAAATGTATAAAATGTAAATGGGCGTCAGCCAAGTAAATCAGATGCAGGTGACTTGTATTGTGAGACTTAGTTTCACTGCTTTGAGCTGGAGCTTTACTGTGACATTCTTCTCTGGGATGCAGAACTTTTCCTGGAATATTTGGCAACCAACAGAACCATTATCTGGAAGTGATCAAGCAGATGTTATTGCAGTCCCTGCAACAGACCGTCACACCACAGGTTGGTTTCTATGGATTCCCTCATGCAAAGAATTGGTGTGGTGGTGGTGGGGGGGGTGGATGGTAAAAGAAGTAATAACAAGGAGGGTTACAGTCTTCCCTGGAGAAGCAGTTGAGTGATAAGAATGCTGGCATTAAAACGCCAAAATTCTACCATCTCACTTTACAACTAAGAAGTTATATGATAAGATGACCCTACCATAACCTTTTGATTTTTGATTAAAAAAAAAAATTTAACAGTGCATTGATCTTGTTGCTGAACAAGAGAACGTTATCTGTCAAGTGTTCTTTACTTTCATCATCTATTATAATCATTCATTATCGTCTTCAAGCAGTATCACCCAGATGCACTGGGTATCTAAGATTCTGATCAGAGTGAGAGTAGTGCTAAGGAAGATCAGAAGTAAGTAAAGAAATGCTGTTGCAAACTGTACATGAAAAAGAAATGGTCTTGGTTTATTGGCTGATACTTCTTGTCAATGTTCATGGCAGGTGGTGTATGAGGCTATTAAGGCAACAACAGCTTTCTTGGTGGCCAATGAGAAAGAAAGTCATGTGCAAATGCATCTGAAAGATCTTTTACCTGCAATAATTCAGGTAAGTCTAAATAGTGCAGGTTAGTGATAAAGGTTTTATCAGCTTTTTATTCTGTAAATTTTTTTTTTTTGAAAGAAGGGGATGGGGATTTTATTTTCTGTTAATTTTTACCGACGCTTCATATGTGCATTTTAGCAAAAAATGACAGCAAGCCAAACACCGCTGAATCACATAATTATGTTTCTTATCTTTTTTTTTTGTTTTTTTGTTTTGTAAAGGGTATTGCACTCAGTGTAGTTGAAAAGAAGGATGACACTGTCCTCAAGTGTCTGATAGAAATTGCAGAAAATACTCCAAAATATCTGCGTCCTCAAATGGAAAATATCTTTCCTTTCTGCTTAAAGGTGAGTTAGTTTTCTGAACAGTTACATGGTTGGCATGAATTCTAGTTTCTTTTCCTATGAAATGACAGATGTGAAGATGTTACAATTTTGTCCATGGCTGAATTTTTTAAATATACTTTATTGAGAAATATTCCTCTCTTTTTTTCTCACAATCATCCACTTCTAATCCTATTGTCCCAATGTCATCAGAAGTTTAATGCTTAGCTGAAATTTTGTGTTTTCGAGTGCTTGTTGTAAAAGTTAAATTAATGCATTAAAACCATGGGGGTTTTTTTTGTCACTTTTGTTAGGTATTTTAGATGGTAATCAGGACATAAGTGTTGTCTTTAATATGTTTTGTAGAGAATAGGGACTACTTTCAACACAAACGTCAAAAGCATTGTCTTTGAATTAAATCTCATGTCAGTAACTTGAGGTCTTGTGACAGTATGTAACATCACATTTCAGTTATTGTCCGATGCTACTCTAGATGCCTCGTGGCGACAGTTGGGCCTGGAGGCCATTGTTACATTGTCGGAAACAGCACCTGCTATGGTCCGCAAGTTCAATAAATTTATCCCACAGCTGGGTGAGGAATTTTGCTTTTGCATCACTTTCTTAAGAGGCGTTGTGAGTATATTCTTTTTTCTAACCATTGTAATAAAAATAACACTTTTTCATGTTCATTCCTGTTTTCAGTTCCTCAGGTCCTTTCAATGATGGTGGAACTTGATGAAGAAGAAGACTGGGCTTTCCAGGATGAAGCAGATGATGATGACTTGGACAGGTGTGTTGGAAATGATTGTGTATATCAGGCCTGTCAAACTGACCGTCCCCTGATGGTCCCACGGGTCACATTTGTGTTGTCATGAGGGCCGTACAGGTGTATATTGTCCTTTGTGTGGGCCTCAGGTGTGCTTTCAAAGGGCTGCATGTTTGACATGCCTGGTCTATATTGTAAAACACCCTAGGATTACTAACATTGAAAGCAATTTTTGTTTTAAAAAGGTCTTTAAGGCTAGCGAGTGGCATTTTTTAATGATTTGAGATGCAGAATTTCACTATTTTTATCCTATTTCTTGAAAAGTTCAGTCTGTGGTCTTCCTACAAAAGATGCTCAGCGGTTGTAAAACAATTTTTGTGAACAGGGTGACAGCACTCAAATGATATAATGTAACCTGTTCTCTTGTCCTTAGTAATGCAGTTGCAGCCGAGAGTGCATTAGATCGTCTGGCATGCGCATTGGGTGGCAAGACTATGCTTCCTCCTATTATCTCCAGTGTCTCACAGATGCTTTCTCATGGTCAGTGTCTTCTCATAGCACTCTACAACGATCTTAAAAGTGTTCCCTTTTTCATAGCAAATAAAAAGAAGGAATGCAAAATGCTTTCATGCCTTGATTGTTGTACTGTGAGTGTGGTTGTAAATGTAAATTTCTTGTGGTGCTTATGCATTCCTTTATTGTTGTACTGTTACTGTGCTTGTAAACCTCTCAATTTCCTTTTGTTTTATACATTCTTGACAGAGGATTGGCGGTATCGGCACGCTGCTCTGATGGCAATATCCGCTTGTGGGGAGGGCTGCCATTCTCACATGGAGCTTATGTTACAAAACATCATTGATGCCATTCTGCCATTTCTTACTGATAGTGTGAGTATGCTTGGCTTTGAGCCTATTTTTTCGTGGAAATGGGGTAGGAGTGCCAGAGTGTGAGTCATACAAGTGTGCATGCTGATAAAAAAAAGAGCAATATTATATTTGTAGTTAAGTTGAGTTGTTTTACTTACTCTTTTTCTTTCTTTCTTTTTTTTTTTTTAAAGCATCCAAGAGTTCGATATGCAGCATGCAATGCATTAGGCCAACTGTGCACAGATTTTGGGCCAAATTGTCAGCGAAAATTCCACGACAAGGTAAGTGGTTTTCATTTCAAGTAGAAGAGAATGACTATAAATCCCTTACAATGCCTGAAACTCATCTGTGTCATTGCTTTATTTTTCCATTTTACTTAAAAAAAAAAAACAAAAACTGCTTTTCTCCATAAATAATTTCAGGACCAAAACATTCGAATCATGAATTGTTACACTTTCTTTACATCACTTGCCTTGCCCATAATTTGATGACAATGCTTTCACTGCTTACCAAGCTATGGTCATGCTGATTTTTACCCTTTTTCGAATCAGCTGGGAACTGTAGAAAAATTGTGCTTACAGGACATACAAGTTTCCCATGCTCTTGTCTGAATAGATAAACTTGGCTGAGAAAAAAGAATTAGAGCTTATGTCTGGTCATTACTTTTAATAACATTCAGGACATGCCAGAAAGATTTTACGGTCTTGATGGAAATGTGATACTTTTCAGATTTTGCCTGCACTCCTAATGGTGCTGGATGACAACGCCACCCCACGTGTTCAAGCCCACGGGGCTGCAGCTTTGGTAAACTTTAGCGAAGATTGCCCCAAAGGCATTCTGGTACAGTACCTTTCTGCCATCATGGAAAAACTTGAAATTCTTCTGACAAGAAAATTTAAAGAGGTAAGATGAGGTCGTCCTTTATGACTAGGCACAGACGGGCATAGCTGACTAAGCTTACATGTTTAGGTTATAATGTTTTTGATTGACGAAAAGGGATTGTTCATATGATCTCTCACCTTCATTATCAATTTTTCAGCATCTTGAAAAAGGCAACAAACTGGTCCTGGAGCAGGTCATCACAACTTTAGCATCAGTCGCAGACACAGCAGAAGACAAATTCACACAGTATTACGACAGGTGAATTTCAGCAAAATCTGTTAGCTCCTTTGGTGATGGGCCTCCTGTACTGTGACATTATAATTTCTGTCATGTTTGGAGCGTTATGCACTGATCAGAGTTTTGGGGGCTTTGAGCAACTTGGAGATAATCTTTCACCATTTTATCCCATTTTGAAAGTCTTTTTTTTTTGTGTGTGTGTGTGTGTGATCCTTGTTAATTTGGGATTAAAACAATCATTTAGTACTTTTCTGAGTAAAATTTCCTGAGGAGATCTGTTTTGAGGTTGCAGAATATATTATACAGACTTTGGGGGAGGTTCGTATTATTATGAATCTAGGCAGAATATATATTCAAAAATTGATACTTAGCTAGGAAAGGTGATGTTTTACAAAGTGCTCATTCGCTACTTTTTATCCTACATTATGCCCAAGCTAAACCTCTCTCAGAATTTTTGACAAATACCAGTTTCGTTATAAATGTTTTTTGCTACATCAGCCAAAGGTCAGTTGTGATACATGTCAATGTTGATTGGGCACACGGACTCATGAACTACAATGAGACTTTGTGATGTAGAACTGTGTCAAATAAACTTACAACAATGTACCATTGCAGGTTCATGCCGTGTTTAAAGCACATCATCCAGCATGCTGTTTATGCAGTATCTGACAAGCTGCGTATGCTTAGGGTCAAAACCATTGAATGCATCAGTCTGATTGGGCTTGCTGTTGGGAAGGAAAAGGTAAATGACTGCTGCTGTTTATTCACTTTGTTACAATCAAATTGGATGCTTTTCTGCTTGTGATTTAGCATACAAACCAATATAGAGTTTATTACAAAATAAAGCAAGTCTGGAACTGATGTGTTGCTTGCAAGATTCTTTTTCAGAATATTTTTGCAGCATTTTAAAATGTAAGAATAAGAGTGTGTTCCATTATATCCAAAACATGGGCTTGCAAAGGTACAAATTTACATTTCTGTTAAATGCAGATAATCACTGAAAAATATCTATTGATAATACAACACAGCTGACCAATGCTTAGTTGCCTGTTATTGCTTTTATTTCTATTGTCTGGCATGAACGTGTAATTTTGAGTACCCTAACGTTTTTGTTTTTCTTGTAGTTCATGCAGGACTGTAATGAAGTGATGCAGCTTCTGCTAAAGACCCAAACTGACCAGCAGAACTTGGCAGACGATGATCCACAGGTGGGTAGATGATTGCTGTCATTGTTCTTTTATGGAAAGAAACCAAAAACCAATTTTTTTAAAAATCATTGGGTTGATGTTGTCCAGCAGCATGGCCTGGCAAATGTTTTGTATATTTAAACTGAACATGACAGATCTGTTCATTTTTGCTGTCATATTTGAAGGTGCTTATTTTATATGGCTGAACTACTGTTGATAACCTTTATTTATTCTCCTGCAGATTTCCTACATGATATCAGCTTGGGCTCGAATGTGCAAAATTCTGGGGAAGGAGTTTCAACAGTATTTGCCAATGGTGATGGGGCCAGTGCTCAAAGCTGCCTCCCTGAAGCCTGAAGTTGCTGTTCTTGATAGTATGTCTGCTGATGCTTTCTGCCTCATTTTCAGGCGCTAGATAACTTGCATTACAATTAAAAAACAAAAAGAAACTCCAGCTGGCTGCCTTGCAGTGATATACCCTTAGTTGCTGGCGTGACATAAAACAGTAATTCCCGCCCCCCACAAATCTTTTTGCAGCTTCTGAATTGATGGAGCTGATTGTCGATATTTGATTTTTTTCAGGTGATGACATGAAAGACATGGAAGAGGATGAAGACTGGCAGTTTGTAACCATCGGTGACCAGGTGAGTTTATAAAATCTACATTATTTAGTGATTTACAGTGTGTCTCAAAGCAGGTTTCTGCTATGACATGTTTACGTTTTTACTGTAAATGTCTGCAGTAATCACCCTTTCTTCTGTGAATCATCCTTTGCTAACGCCACTCGTTTTGTTCCTTAATTATTTACCATTTCTTATGCTTGAAAAGTCCACAGGAAAGGAATTTTTATGTGTTTTGTTTTGTTTTAAAAAAAAAGTAGTGGACAAAATTTGCCCTTGAAAATTTTCTTCCAGCAAAATTTTGGAATCCGCACTGCAGGCCTTGAAGAAAAAGCTACTGCCTGTCAGATGTTGGTCTGCTATGCAAGAGAATTGAAAGAAGCCTTTGCTGAATATTCTGAAGAAGTTGTGAAGATTATGGTGCCTCTTCTGAAGTTTTATTTCCATGATGGTATCCTTTTTTCTTGGGGTCTGTCTGTAGCTGGATTTTCTTGGCTGAAAGTAGTTCTCTGTCTGCACACACAATGTATTAAGTAGATGCACGCAAGGAAAGCAGAACTGAAATTATGGGGAGTACATGCTGAGTATGGTGCATTGCAGTTGAAAGATCAACCTAATTTCAGGAGGAAACATCAATCTGCTTTAGAATTCTGTCATAAGCCTCTAAAATGTCAATTTCAGCTGGAATGAGTTTAATGTTTGCTGCTGACCAGAAGCGGACATTTTTCTGCTACCCAGTGTTCTAGGGAAGGAGCTGTTGCCTTCAAAAGTGGAATTAATCCTCAAAGTGTCACTCGAGTTAATGTTGTTTAGTCCCTTGATTGATAGGAGAGAGTGTTCTGTAAAAAATAAGCCCTTTAAGGTTAGCACTTCCTTAGTGTGAATTGGCATGGGTAGGTAAATCAGAAATTAAAAGTTTCTGAATTTTAAAAAATGGGGCATTGTTGATCATTAGAAAAATGATCTTTTTATTGGTTTGGAACTGCAAAGTTAATGAGATAAAGATGTTCATTTGATGATGCTTAACTCGTGGAAAGATGTTAGAATCGCTGCCTCTGAATCCCTGCCTTACTTGCTGGAGTGTGCCAGTATCCGAGGGGAGCAGTATGTGGCAGAGATGTGGGGCAACTACATTTGCCCCAACCTACTGAAGGCCATCGAGATTGAACCAGAGCAGAGCGTGTTGCCTGAGCATCTCAATTCTCTTGCCAAAGTAAGACTAGGTTTGATGCATATAAAAGAGTTAATTGTTATCATAACTACTACTTCTACTATTATTATTATTAAAATTGCATGAAAAGACAGAGTGCAAGCAAATCAAAGTGTAAAGGGAAGGAATACGTTTGTTATCATTAATTGTGTGGGGTTTTTTTTCGTCAGCTAATGATAACTGTTCTTTTCTTAGTGTGTAGAGAAAATGGGGAAAGGCTGTTTGTCTGATGAGGATGTGGGTACCCTGGTGACAACTCTCAACAAACTGTTAACGTCTCATTTTGAACGACAGGCTCTGAGACAAGGTAAGAGTGTGCTGTTGATCTGGAAGTACGTTTTTTGAGAGCTGTTGGTCTGTGGAAATTAAACAATCATTGTAAAAGCATTTCTATAGTTGACACCAAGATCAGTGTGCTTTGACTTAAAGAATCAGCTTAACAGTGTCGCTGCCATATATACCCAGCACATGTGCATGCACAAAAAAGTGCCTACACAAATAATCGACCCATGCATACAGGATAGACCTGTGGATACAAAAGTGGAAGGGAATAGAGAGAGAGCGAGAGCCACCTGCTGTTTAAAGTTTTCCTGGACAAGGGGGGTCTTAAGGCTTGACTTGAAAGAATCTCAATTTAAATTCATGTGAAATATGATTGTGGCAAAGTATTTGAGACACTGAGGGGTGAATATATCCCATGTGATATGCGGAACATGCAGGAAGTCCACTTAAGCAGTTGAAAGAGACTGGGCTGATAAAGTATTATTAACTCAGATATCTTGGAGCAAGGCCATGAAGACAAGGGTAGAGCGAGGCAAGGGATTGACATTTTATGCAGAGCCAGCAACAATATTATGGCAAGACAGCCGTTCCTGTAAGCAGACATAGGGGTTACCTTGTAGTCAGAACAGACACAGCCAAACCAGTCCAGCCTTTGAAGTAGGGGTGCCATGTGATCAGATTTTTTGCTAAAACATGCTATTGGGAAGCTTAACAATAATGGAGATGGAATATCCCAGCCAGGACAGAACAAATGCAGACAGGAGTTTCTTGATAGAAGAAACTGGTAAATTCTGCAAAACTTTAGAAAAATTGCCTTAAACACATTCTGTGAATTAACTACTTCAAGACAGTGTGCATATGCTGCAACGATATTAGGTTACCATCCTGAGGTAATTAGAAATTAAAGACAATTTGGCAGTTTGGGGATCATAATGTTGGCTTCAGTGTTGTGTGACTATAGATATTTCTTTTAGCAGACAACACAATTTGATTAAGAATGTTATTTTATTTTATAACATGTAATTAGCCTGTTATTTTTTTCTCTCTCTTAAAGAAAAGCGTAAAGATGAGGACTATGATGATGTTGTGGAAGAATCCCTTATGGAAGAGGTAAAATAGTTTCTCAAGATATAAAATCTTGTTGGTTAGTTTTTGTTTTGTTTTTGTTTCTTTTTTTTTTTTGGCAAGTGTGTTGAAAATAAAGAAGAATCTCAATAGAGCGGCATTTGATGTATGCTAAAGATGAGGAAGTACATGACAAACAACAGCAGATGTATAAATAACAATTTACTGTTCATATTTATTGCTAGCTGGAATTAAAACTGTTTATTATGTATATATTTGATTTTGGTAAAACAGGATGAGGAGGATGTGTACATCTTGAGCAAAGTGGCTGACATCCTCCATTCATTTTTTGGCACACACAAAGAGTCTTTCTTGCCAGCCTTTGAAAAAATCATGCCTTTCTTTGTCAAAATGCTGGTGAGTAAAATTAAAAATTACTTCTTTTTGTAAAAGACAGTGATGGGAATGGATCCAGGAGAAAAGAACTTATTGGACGACCTTCCTGTTAAGAGCTAAGGGCTATAGATGCTCTTTTTACCAAATGAATTAGTACCCTGTTCAGTGGAGTTAACCACCTTGGCTGCTTGTAAATTCTCTTTCTTGAATACCTGGAACACTAAATACAAATCCCCTACCAGTGTTTGCCCCCATGCTTTGGCGGAAAGTACAGATCCTTATTTAGCAGGAATTTCGTTAAAGAGCAGTTTAGAGCTAATAGTTTGGTCAGCTGATAATTGTTAAAGAATTGTTAAGGAAAGAATATTTAGAGGGAAAATTAATAACTTTTAGTTTTTCAGTTCTTATTATGAAGAATAATTAGTTGAAACTCATTAAAAAATAAAAATGAATCGTTCATCCTACAGGGGCAAGAACGACCTTGGGCAGACAAGCAGTGGGCACTTTGTGTGTGGGATGATGTTCTTGAACACTGTGGCCCAGTAAGTAGACTACTAGTATACACATGCACAGACAATTATGTTCTTTGTTTACATTGTTTATAATAGGGAAAGGGAAGAGTTGTGTTGGTGGGGGAAAGAGGTTTGATGGCAGTGCATTCCATTGATAATCCACTTTTCATGAAGGACTAGGCTAACGAAGCAAATAGAAATGAATCATTCATTACAGTACCTTATTTTAGTTTCGTCCATGAGGAAGAATAACCCAACAGATTTCCAGAATGTTTACACGTGTGCACAGAATGTGGGGATGGCTTGGATTAGAAGGAAAAATAACATCAGTTCATCATCATTTGATGATATATGTTACTGCTCAGGCTGATGGCAGCATTTATTGACCCGTTGGTCTGTAATGTTTTGAAAGGATTTGTAATATGTTGGTTGCTTGCAAAAACATGGTTGTCTTTCTTTCTTGACCAGGTCTCTGCCACCTACCAGGCGTTCTTCCTTCAGCCATTGGTTGAGTACATCACAGACAAGCAGCCAGAAGTGCGACAAGCAGCAACCTACGGCGTTGGAGTGATGGCACAGTTTGGTGGCCCTGTCTTTGCTGACGTCTGTGCTGGTAAGCTTTAACTCAGTAGCTCTTGCATTGTTGCTCTGCGGTCTACGTTTAGAGATTATGTTTATGACAATATGTGGCAAAGAGTTGCAATCAAGACAGCTGCAAAGTTTAGAGTAGGAATTAATGAGTTTGAAGAGTTGCCATACTAATAACTGCTTCTTGGTAACTAGTGGGTTCCATCCAAATTCTTTGCTTATTACTTTGAAGAATTTTGCTGCAGTCATTTATTGGAGGAGGATATTGTGACAATGTTCCTGGTGTTTAGTTGTGGGGTTTCTTTTGGAGGGGGAATAGTTAACTGGAGGTTTTTCTTCCTTTTTTTAAATATTTTATTAATTTTACTTAATTTTTTTTTTTTAAAGACCCTGGATGTTGTGAAGTTCTAAAATGTTTGTCATTTGCAGAGTGCATACCTCGGCTTGTGAGCGTAATAGAGCACTCAGAAAGCAAGAATGTGGAAAACATCAATGCCACAGAAAATGCAATCTCTGCTGTGGTGAAAATTTGTAAATTCAACTCGTCAAAGGTCAATGTGGATGAGATTGTTCCTCGCCTTGTGCACTGGCTTCCTGTGACAGAGGATACAGATGAGGCCGTGCATATCTACAACTATGTGTGTGACTTGTTAGAGGCGTAAGTTGTTGGATTGAAATTGGTTTTCTCCTATCTTTTCTTTTCCTTTTGTCTGTCTGCACTTCTTTTGTACTTGTACTTGCAATTGTCTGGATCTGACAGCAGTTTTCAGAACTTTTTTCTCACCAGTCCAGAGAGTGCACATTTATTTGTGTTTGTGCTGCACGTGTATGTATGTTTATGGACAGGGACTTTGTATATCTAAATATGTGTATCTGTGCAAGTAATACCAATTGTGTGCACAGAAACCATCCTGGAATTATGGGTGAGAATGGGGGCAACCTTCCTCATGTCTTCTCCATCATCGCAGAAGCTCTGATGCAGGAGGTGGTTGAGGAAAAATCTGAAGTCTATCATCGCCTCTTGGGCATTGTCAGACAAGTTCAGGTGAGTGTGTACTGACATCACTCCAAATACCTGTCCAGAATCTCCTTTGTACCTTTTTTTTTTTTTTTGTGGGATTCGTTATAATAATAATAAAGGCAAAATTTGTAAAGCACATACTCACACTCCTAAAGAGTACGCTCTTAGCGCTTAAGAACAAGAACGAAACATGGACAACATATGAGGGATAGGAAAACAAACAAGCAACATATGAGCCATAAAAGAATAAGCAACTGTACTAAACGAAGAATCAAATCAAGTATCGAAAACACAAAGAGAAACCAAATAACAAGAACTGAGAGTAACATGATATTGCAAGAGGATGTAAAAAAGGACTAGCATTAGCATGGAAAAAGGTGGTTAATAATAATAATAGGTGGGAATTTATAAAGGGCAATATTGTGTCCAAAGGCAAACTTATTGTGCTGAACAAGATCAAAAAATAGTAACAAAGATGTTGAAGGAAGAACAACACAAGGACTCACTGCGATCCGACAGTAAAGGGTGATAACTGTAGATTTAATGGTAATGACTCCAGAGAATCAGGTTAGTGAAATCAGGAGCAATCTGGGATGATATTGAGTAATCTTGAGAATATGAAGAAATGTTATCACATGAAACGGCAAAAGGGGTGATTATCACTTCAGTTTACTCGATGTAGCTCAAGGTCGCTGCCGAAGCGAGTGAAGTGGGTGGAATGGAATCCACCCAATAGATCCAAACAGTTTGCACTTCAAAATAGCATTATACACCATCCTCTTGAAAAACCAGAAGAGGAAGAAAATGCAGCTGAAGCACATGTTAACATGAAGGTCCAACACTTTTATCCAAATCGAAGCACGACAACAAAACATAAAATTAATGAGAGCTGATTCTCTCAGCCTGTTAGGCAAAGGGACAGAACGCTCTTTCTTTATCAATTCCTTAACAATTTTGCTGTAAGCTGGCTGTTAGTGGGAAAGCTCTATAAAAGTGTTATGGTTCGTGTTCTTGACTGTGAAGTAGAAGGTCTAGTTTAAGGCCTATTCAAGCTTATGGCCGGAGAGCTTTCCCTGCTCACCCAGTTGTTCAGCAGAGATGGGTAGGTCGTTCCATTAACTTTTTTCAGGTTGTTAGGGAGTGAGGTGTTACTGACCTCAGTGTTCTCTGGGCCAGCTTTATTTGAAGCCTGGTAACACCTGGAGACAGGTACCCATTCCTGGCAGCTGGGTTGGCTGGGGGAAGTGAGCTGCATTACAAAGGTATGGAACTGGCACATCTCTCAGTTTGGATGCCAGCACTAACCACTCATCTGTCTGCTTCCCATTAGGCAGTGAGGGAGAGGAGATGGACACTTCCCTTACGCAAACTGGCCTCAAGAACAGTGAGGTCTCCAATACCTCACTCCCTAACAACCCAAGAATGTTAGGGGACAACCTTTACCTGGAGATGGGTACCCAAGTAAAAAAAATAATCGTGGAAGGAGAGGGTTGGGGTCCATTTTCTGCATGTTGTGCCGATGACCACCAACATCATGGACTTTTCACTATTTCTGCCCTCTCTTTTTTCTTTTTTTTTTTTTTTTTTTTTTAATTAACCCTTAATATTTTAGTAAGCTCATGCTTACATAAAATTTTGTGCAGGTTATTTTATAAATTATGAGCTGAGCTAACAAGCTAACATGTGTTGCAGACCAACCAGGGAATGTTCCAGATATGTTTGGCTCAGTGCTCACCAGAACAGCAGCAGGCACTGTCCAACGCTCTCTCACAATAGTGCTGCAGCGTTACAAAACATTCTGATGCAGCATGTAGCTTTTTGGCAGTGCTTGCCAGTTTTCCTCGGCTGTTGATGTGCAGTGCATTTTTTGGAGTGTTTGTGCAGCTTCGGCCTGGTGTTCTACAAAAGTTTTGTCTGGTGACAACTAGATGTTGAGAGACCAGCAATGAATGTAATCCACAAACACTTCAGTGCTACTGAGGAAAGCAAATGTATGATTGACAAATAAAACCATGGAGGGAAGAATCCAAATGGATTTGTGTGCACGCATGTGACAAGTGCAGTTCTGTCCATTTGCACACCTCACATTTGTTTTTACGACAATGTTCTTTGTGCATTGTTGTGAGGAGAAAAGAATAGGATGATGATGGAAAACTCTAAGCCCTCCTTTGAAACTAATTTATGTGCTGCTTGTTTAAAATACCTTTGCTGCTCCAAACATTGTATGTAAAAAAAATGCAGACATCTGTGTGTGTGTGCGTGCTTATGCATCCATGAGAGAAGAAAAGACTGTCTACATGATGTGGATAAGTATTTTGGTACAGTTGCGTAATAATTGCATCCTCTGGTTTTTCCCTCCATACAGTTTTGTGTTTTTGATATTTCACCCAACCCCCCAATACAGTCTGTCTTTGCCTTTTAGTCCGGGACATACTTTTAAACAAAAGATCTTCCAAATAAGTATTTTAAGAGATTTGAGCACAAGCTGACTGCACAGATTTTATTAAACTAACTTCTGCTTGATGCAGTTTGTGATATGTTCAGGAAATATTTCATTTGTTTATTTAATTTAATCAGGAAAAAACTGCTATGGGAATGGAAAGAGCACTTTTTGCAGAAGCAGATAAAAGATTGTAAAATTAGCATTTTTCTCTTTATGATCAGGATAAGAACCTTTATATAAAAAATTAAATACTATTGACTAGGTAGTATGTAGGGTAGATGTTGCTTTTACTGTTTCACATAGATTTTTGCTCAGAACATGTCTTAGCTGATGTTTGAATACCTGAATTTGAGTATTTGAATATGTATTTGAGTGTCTGAATTTGTTACTTTCTGCATTCTGGATGAAGGGGAGATGGGAAACATCACAATATTAAGTTGATCTGTCTTCTGTTTTTGATTAAACTTTTCATCTCATCGTTACCTTCAGCTATGAATTGGAGATGAATCTGTGGTCTGTTATTCTTGGTGAAGGAGTCTTTCAAATCTGTTTCATCCCCTCCCCCCCAAATATCCTTTCTGTTTTAGCCATTTCTGACCCATTTTTAACTTTAGTGTGTAATGTGATGCAGCGAGAAATAAAATATGAATTTTTTAAATTGCTTTACCAGTCTTGGTTCAGATCATAAAGAACTAACAGCTGTGATCTGAGAGTTTTACTGCAACTACCTAAAATGGAAGGAAATGCTAGAGCTTAACACTTAACAATGATAGCCATGGGAATATATTTGAATGGTTTCTTAAATGTAAAAGTAGTATTAGCATGTGGGTTGTGGCCATTGACCAAATTCTTCATATGATCCTCTAATGCAGTGGTTCTCAAAGTGTGGTCCGCGAGCATAAGTCAGGTGGTCCGCGGCTGACAGTCGTCATATGTCAGCAAAGTGATGTTTAAAGTGATGCATTCCTCGCATTAACATTTTAATTACAAATAATGAGGTAGGTAGTTTTATGTCAACTTATTACTATATTACTGTCACAAAAGGACATTTAATTTTAAATTGTAATGAAACAAATGCCGCAAATTAGCTTTGAAATTCATAGTACAGAGTGATTTTTAGGCCTTGGTGGTCCGCCATATTTTTTACTTAAGTAAAGTGGTCCGCGGTCCGAAATACTTTGAGAACCACTGCTCTAATGCAGTATAAGGTCAGAAATAAGTAGTAGATGCCCGAGGTACATAGTCAAATATTGTACAGAATCCAAGCCTGTATTTTGTGTACATATATGCATGCATACTTTGTGCCAGTGTGTTTGTGGAGAAAGATTGTATGCAAAGTTCAGAATGAAAGTTACTTGCATGAAATGAAAACCTCAAGTTCGAGGAGAGCTGTGTGTTTTGCCTGTTTTCCATGCAAAGCTTGATTTCAATAAATTTCATGCATGAAGCTAATGTTGGTCTGCAGTGTATATGGAAGTTATATTTAATCTTTGGTCAGACTCCAGTCATCTTTATGCAGAAAGTAAATTTGCACCCATTAAAAACCTTAAAATTACCTGGATCTAGTTACCCTGGTAACTACAAAGACACCTTTTTTTTTTTAAAAAAAGTTTTTTAGAAAAAGGACAAAATAAATGTATAACACAGGCAGAAAAACTGTTTCTGCCTCATTACAACTAGAGTTGTACTGTTTTGTGAATCCAAAGGATTTTTTTTTTTCTGCTTGTTAGTGGCTTACCATTTCATTTTCATCTAAATCTGATGCTGCTGTCTTAATTTTCAATCTCATCCTTATAGGTCCTAAGCTTTGTTCTATGTTTAGCACTTAATATGTACAGTCCTGCTTGATGCCGTTTTTTCAATGAAAGGAAATGGTGTGTGGTTAACTTACAGAAACTTGCTGGTAATAAGTCCTGTTCTTTATAGAGATAACCATTTTTGGATGGTGTTCGGCTAGCGCAACTATGTTCACATTCATGTATAAAAAAATAGAATATTATATAGTACACATGCATACAAAGAAGTACTGTCTTTAGACCACAGTGTGTGAAGACTTTAGGTATAGTGTGTAAATCAACGTCGCCAAGACGAGTTGTTCTATATGATTTTTGGTTTATGAAGCTGTGCTGTTAACTATGAATTCTGTTCCACATGACAGTTTGAGTCACCGACAACAAAACAATAACTAGTAGCCATGTGGCAGTATTGCATCAGGATGTAGATGTTTCAAAATCTGAAGGGGACTTATGAGTAGCATATTACATGGAATTTCTCTTAGTCCTCAGAAACAATCTCCAGCTAAGTAGACTAAGTCTTGTGAATGATGAAGGTTAAACTTTAATACTTAAAAGCTTTATGACAGGGATAGAGCTTACTGCAATGAAGTATGTAATTTCAGCACAGCTTTTTGAGATTTTGAGAATAGTTTTTACAGAAATATGAACTTGAAAACATGCATACTTGCAAACACATCCCTTTTTTTCTAGGTACCTCCTTTTCCAAAAGACAGCCAGTTTAAAAAAATGAATTCTTTTACACAATGGAAAAGACATGACAAGAGTTTTACACAATATATTTTGCTAATTTTAAAGTTGGTGATTTGCAAGTCAATGTTTGTTAAATTTTTCAAGCTGCAGCTAACATTAATCAAAGTAAAATTAAACTATAATTGAACATTTAGAAAAACTTGGAAAAGGAAAAGAAACAGAAAAAATATTATCAGAGATACATTTTTTGGAAACGCTTTTGTAGATGATCATGATGTGTATCCACATCACTACCTAAATACTGTGTGATCATTCACAGCTAGTGCTAATGATTGTCAAGTGTCATGATTTGATAACTTTAGACTTTTATACAGCTTGTGTGAGGGAGTGAAACATGAAAGTAAGCATCACATTCTTTAAACAGCTTCAAAGAATTTAGCAATGGTGCCATAGCCTTTTATCAGCAGTCCCATTACAGTTATTCTGTTTTTACTATTTGTGTCACCGCTTGGTAAGACCTTTAATGCCTGATTATTGATGCTTGAAACTGTTGAAAAATGATGAAAGCAGAAAATGACAAAAGTTTACATGCAAAGTCAGCATGCCACTCTCATCTTACAAAACTTCATTTCTTTTTAAAGAAAATTTATCATTTATTGCCTTTGAAAATGCCATTTATATTAAATATCAAGTGCATATATTATAAACTCAGACAAAAATTTCTATTCCTAAGAACACAGGAAAATGATGTTTTTTACAGAGAAATATAATCAGTTTGGGAACAATCATATTCAGTGTAACACACACACCAACACACAAACACATATTCATTTTCAGTCACAAACATTAAAAAAAAAAAAGTCCCAACATCTTTCAGCCTTTAAGGAGTGAGGTAGTGTTGGCCAGCTTTTGTTGAGGTGGTGCCTGTCTTTTCTCATCCTCTCCCAACTGGTCAGGAACCAAGTCAAGGGTTGAGTCAGCAGGGAAAAGTACATTACACCACACAGGTTTTTGAATGAGCACATGCATCTCTGATCTGGAATGCCATCTTCTAAACCACTCAGCACATTAACTTTCTAACATAGCACATTGATGCAAACAATAACACTAGAAATACTGAACCTGCTGTGTTTCAAAACAAAATTCACAGACATTATTTACACCATTCAAAACAGATAATAATTTACATGCTGACAGAAGCCATTGCTAATGTCAACCTGTGACTTTTTTCCCATGCAGCACTACTTTAATGCCCTCAACAAATGAACAAGTAGCTACACTGTAGTTCTTTTGAAGTACATAATGAGCATCTTTCTTCAGATAAATAGCTAAACTACTTCTATTCCTCCCTTTGTTAAAGCTTGAACTCTTTACTGTTCAGTCAAAAAGTCGAAAAACCCAGCATTGTAAAGAGTTAAAGGGAATGTTACTAAAACCGAATGCCCTTAATTAAACCTCATCTTCTTCCAGGGAGATAATACATGCCTACACATTGCACTCATCTGAATAAAGAAAAATAACAAAAAGACTCCACTGATATTGCTGTACCAAATGCAGAAAATACAGTAAATCAGGGGTGTAACAGTTAACAGCAATGCTGATCACAATAACGCTTTTTACAGGTTTTGTGCCATTAATATATTATTTTTCTGTCTTTTAAAGCAAAGCTGCCAGAATTATGATGAGGGTTGAGAAGGCCACTTGGATTTTTGTGCTTCCACTTCCACTTTCACCTGCAAGCAAATATGAAAAAATGACCAGATGTGTATATGGGTAGAGAGATTTAGGAAGTAATGGTGTGCAAATTTTTAGTTTCATGTTTGATGTGCAAAAGTCATATAAAAAAGACCTAAGTGATGTATGCAAAGAGATCTAATTGCTTATTTAGTTACTCCTGTTGTCATGGTTTCAGTAAACTATAGTTTTAATATATTACCTTCAGATTTGGTAGTGACTTCTTCATTTAGTTTGTTAGTGTCACATGTTCCACAAGTTTTCTTACAGTTTTCTGCAGTAAACCAGTTTGTGGCGCAATAGCCACTGCGGGCCCATGACTCACAGTACCGGTTGTTGTCAACACAAACATCTGAAAATGTTACAAAACCATGAAATCATAGCATACCCTTAGCTAGTTAATGAAATTGAGTTGAAATGGCATGCTGTAAAGTAGCAAAGAAGATACAATTTAAAAAAAAATTTATTGTGAGAAACATTTTTTAATATTTACAACTACAGCTTGGTCAAACTTTACAAAACACACTAAGTGCACCATATTCCTTCCGCAAAGTGTTTTTCTTAAAATTTCGCAAGACTACTTTAAAGAGGCTGTTACTGCACTCTTGGAACTGTAAATGTTTTTCTGGCCTGCATACCTAACCACAAGCCAAACCTCTCATCAGTCTCACCAAATCAAAAGTTCATCTGTCCTACAACTCATAAAAGATTAAAAGCCATGCTGATGCTGTTCATTTAATCTCAGCAATTTTTCTATGTCTCCACTTGAATCATCTTGAATTAAGAAATAAACAATAGCAAAATAATACCTGTGGTGCCTGTGCATGCCTTGCAAGCCTTCTTGCAGTTCTCTCTCATCCACATGGGGTTGGCTTCACACTCGCCAGAGTCAGCCCATGAATCGCACTTGGTGTCGCCCCAAATATTCTCACAGGACGACTCATCTATAGACAGTGGGAAAATAATGCATTATTGCTTTCAAGAGGAAAACTTACTATGGAATAACTTGTATACCTGCACACACAAACTCCCTCTCTTACAAGTTCAGTTTAAAGGTCTAGTAGGGTGTAAGACTTTTTTTTTAAGTCACTGGACTGACCTCAGCACAGGATGCTATTTCTCTAATGTTAAGGAATAACTTCTCAGTTCTCGAAAACACAACACTGGCACAAAAAGAGGCCAGATTTCTAATAACTAAAATTCTTTTAAACGTGGTGCCACATTCTTGGCCATTAACGAAAACCTTTCCTTCTTGTTTTATTTTAGTGCATCTGCAGTTTGTACTGGGTAAGGAAAAATAGATGACTGATGATTTGTTATTATTATTGAAAAATGAAAGATGTCTCAACACACCTGGTTTGCTTCCTCCACCATCAGTTCCACCACTTCCACTACATATTTTGCAAGACTTTTTGCAGTTTGGCTTCATCCAAGATGGATTTTTGTCACACTCGCCACTCCTTGCCCAGCTTTCACAGTCCTGGTCATTGTGAATATTCTTGCAGGAAGCTCCATCTAAACGGTTGAAAAAAAAAATGAAAGGTACTTAATTAACTATACTGTGTGACATTTAATACACGATAAACTTATGGTTGGCTGGCTCTTTCTGTATATTAGATTCTTTCTCACAAAGGCTGTATGTGTGTCCTCTGTATCTCTTTGTGTATTTTCAACATTGTTTATTAGCCGTAGAATGATTTTTTTTCAAATTGCCAGGTTTTCCCTTTTTAAAAATTCACACTGCACTATGACTTCAAATCATTTTGTTCAGTACTCTATATTTATTCTGCTACAGTGAACAGTCTGCACCAAAGCAGTTATATATCATACTTTTCAAAAGCCCTCGAGCTTACCAAGATCAAAGGTCATTAAGTGTCGTTTGATTATTTCTTAATACCACTCTTTTTTTTAAACCCCCCCAAAAAAAACTTTTCAGAAAATATTCCATGCTGCACACCTGGTTTGGTAGTTGTCCCACACACTCCACATGACTTCTTGCAGTTTTCTTTCATCCAGATTGGGTTGTGATCGCATTCCCCATCTTCCGCCCATCCATCGCACTGATCATCATTCCAGTTATTGGAACACCCGCCTCTCCCACCTGTAAATGTCGTGTTAGTATTTGATAAACGTCTTTGCTGCTGCTGTTGGCAGTGATGATGGATGTGACAAACAACAACGATGATAATAATGAAGACGATTGGTTAAGGTAAGGTTCACTCTTACCGGTGGTGGGCGTGGTCCCGACCCCGGAATTGAAGTCTTCAGGTCGCACGCATTTACAGTTCTTGTCCAGGTAGGCTGGTTCTATGCAGTTAGAGTCCACTGCACAGTCTTCTGTAAAATCAGACAGAAATCCTAGTATGCAAGCACTAACTCATCTGTGAGATAAATGCGGAGCGGAAGGAAAAATTAAGTTGAGCTCCACTTCCACATACCTACTCTAGCCATGGTGAACCACTTACACTTCACGGCCTTCACATTATGAGACCTTTACTGTTAAAAAATAAAACTCAAGCTCTTTGATCTTCTAATAACAAAATTCTGTCGCGATATTCTAAAATTCGGACTTGCCTGGCCGATAGTTGGATACACGACAGGTAGGGGTGGGTGGGTAATGAGATTTGTGCTTTATTTCAAGTCAGCAACTAAGGTCATATCACGGTTTAAAAAGTCAGCCCTGTATACAATGATATGTGCTGAAAAAGAACAGGGTGCCCGAGACGAGATCCGAACCCTGGACTACCAATCCTCACTGTATTGCATGGTGGCAGGCGCCAACCGTGACACCACCGGACCGCGTACACAACAGGGAAGTAAACAAAGATTCGCTGAGGACAACGCATTCACAAAATATTGTGTACTCACTGTTGCATTCGTACATCTTGTTGACAACTTTTATGTCTGTGAAAGACAGTCCTTTGAGGTATACTCGGCCGATTTCTTTTTCTTTAGTCGGGTCATGGGTTTGGATCGTCTGTGAATAGCCATCTTTGGAAAATGCCTGCAAAGTTGAAGAACTCAAAATATTATTCGATTTCTGCAAAGATCAATTAAAACTGAAGACTAACGATGATAAATTTTCAGTTATAAAAATGTTAATTTTCAAAAATTTTAATTTTTGTGACTTAATTGAGTCTTACCGTGATGCCGTAGTGCATGACTGACGAGTACTCGTAGGGTACCCCGTACTGGTTGACATCCTCAGGTGAGTACTTGTTGAACCACACGCGCATGCTGGGAGCCACGTTGTCGTAGATGATGCGGATGAACTGGTCGCGGTCCGGCAGCTGGTGTTCGTGCACGAGGCCGATGGCGTGACCGATTTCGTGCAGGTAGAGTCCGCTCTGCCAGACAGGTGCGACATACGGGTTATTGGATTATATGGATGGATGATGATGATGATTCTTGTTGTTGTTGTTGTTGTTGTTGTTGTTGTTGGTGGTGGTGGTGGTGGTGGTGGTGGTGGTGGTGGTCTTCTTCTTCTTATTATTATTGT
>SRHC01001903.1:0-11777 GCA_004794325.1 Pomacea maculata
CCTATTCTTACAATGCTTGCTAGGCAAGCATACCCCGGGGTCCCACAGGGGAATATTTTAGATTACAGGAAATAAAATGTAGAGTTTCACAAGATAACAATTTAAACGTAGGACAAGATAGGTAAACGTTAAGTTTAAATAAAGTCTTCCTGATGTATTTAGCAAGAGATTGAACATTTTCTAACGTGCATTTTTTCTCGTTTGTTTTTCTATATATTTACTTCAAGTTTCAATACAATCGACAGGACAGTACAAACAATTACATGTATTTATATTATCCTTAAGATACTGTTATACACAAGACACGAACTTCAGGGGAGACTACTGTTTGAGGTAAACATAACCGACTGTGAGCAATATGTACTTGTGGTCAAAGTCCTTGTAATTAGCGGTTGCCAATACCTCGTGACACTTTGTAAATTATTATGTAGTCTGCAGCTGGATCACAGACGATTCGTTCTACATACAGCAACAGGGGACAGAAAAATTCAATAAGTTGAAGGGTTGAAGTCTTCACATGCGAGTGACTTCCCTTACTTTGGTTAAACAAGGCCGCCAGTTTTATGACAACTGCCATATACAGGAAAGACATTTTCGAGTGTTTGAAAATAAGAATAATATATCCTCTAAATAACAAAAATAAAGAACTAAATTATTCACGATTTTTAACTTGTTAAAAGTCCCTTTGTGGTGACTCTGTTAGCTGACGAAATGAAAACTACATCAGTTATGTTTACAACAGGTGACGGATAAGTCGCCTGTACCAAAATTATTCGATAAATGCTTTGACAAGACCTCTGCACCGTGAACCCTTATTAAAGTTATACCCATATTAGTTTAACTCTGTGGCATGCATGGATGAAATAATATATTGTAGGCTATGATATGATTGATATCAACATCTTATATATCAAAGGTACATTGATACAGCGCCTTTCTACAGCATTAGCGAGACTCAAAGCTCGTTACAGAAATAAAAGTTCTAAAGACTTGCTCAGTTCACTGCACAGGAAGATCAATTCAATCTAATGAAGAAACAAAGCTGAAAGACCTGACAGCCATGGGACACATCAGCAAACAATACGGCAATAACCAGTTTTGTTTTTTTTTTAAAGAAGAATGCAGTGAGATCAAGCTAGGGGCAGATCACACCAGCCATTCCATTACTTTGCTCCTCGAGGAGTGACAAGGACTAAACTATTCCATTACTGCGTACAATCTGTAAAAGTCCCTTATTGTATCAATTCTGATTTATGGATGTGAAATGTAGACTACTTGCAGAGGTGGCGAGGAGAATTCAGGAATTACAGAACAAGTACCCAAGGAGACCTCAAAATTTTTGTTTTTTAAGCTCATGATCTGTTTGAAGTCTGTTAGTATTTCCCTACTGCTGACATTAAGCCTAACAAACTGCCAATACATTGCGCAGTTTTATCTACAGTGCACCTATCAAAACTTAATAATGATCCCCATTTAAACTACTACTATGAAGACAGCTCTTACTTCAATATCTCCATGTATTTCACTCTCTCTCTCTCACACACACACCACACCTTTTCTGGAATCTGTACCTTGAAATACTGCTATAAAGACTGCCAGTGACATTTAACAACTGCTATAAAAGACTGCCAGTGACATTTTAACTACTGTTATAAAAGACTGCCAGTGACATTTTAACAACTGCTATAAAGACTGCCGGTGACATTTAACAACTGCTATAAAGACTGCCAATGACAATATAACTAGTGCTATAAAGACTGCCAGTGACATTTTAACTACTGCTATAAAGACTGCCAGTGTCACTGCCAGACCTCTTAATGTCAAGGTTGTCCAAGCATATGCTGTGACCTCCACATGGTGAGATACTGAAGGAATGAATTTTAAAAAACAGCCAGACAAAATAAAAAGAAAAAGTCAGCACTGCAGAAGGACATCCTCTTAGTACTTTGTGTGACTGCAACACCAAGGTCAGTTTAGAAGCCTACATGGAAATCCACGATAAGAGCAACAGACTCCTAGAGCCACCTTAGTCAATACCTGTCGCGAAATGACGACACCCACGGTAGTCGCCAGATGTGTTGGTGCATCAACAAATCCATTCATCCTGCTGCCCAGACTTTTCAAAAGGCCAAGAGAAGAATATGTCCAGGCGCTGACTAGGACAGTGGTCACGACCTTGTCTTAAAGAGTCTGAAGCTGTAGTTGAAGATAAAGCGCTGCTAAAACTTTCCCGAATTCTTTCCTTTTTTTTTTTTTTTTGAAGAAGTTACAAGACCCAAGGTGCTTAAGTCTCACTCAGACACAACTTTTGCTAACCTATTAATTGTAAGATTGGATGGCATCACCGTTTTTGTACGTCTGTACACATACTTTACTTCTTCATATTAAAAACAAGCCTGCAAGGTAACGAATACGGAATGTTATCAAGAGGTTGCATTTTTTCAGAATTTAAATTTCACCTTAACTCACAGCCCGCACACATAATCTCTCTTCTTTGTTGCCGTTATGTAAGAAAATCCATGCGCATGCACAATAATACATTTTGTGACACGCTACCTAGAAACAAGTGCTAACTCGAACAAAGCAGTTTGGTAAGTGCTAACCCTGAATTACTATTCCCAACTCCCTAGTAATACTGTCAATCATTCTAACCATCATGTAACGACTCCATCTTACACTGTATAGTATCTACATCCCTTCGTACCTTCATCCATTGCTTTACACTCTACTCTTGTACCTCATCTTTATGCTGCTCAGTGTTCAGTATGCGTTTCTCACTGTCCATTGGCTGTTACCTTTCATTATCATTATTGGTCTGTGCAGAGAGAGCGATCTACCTTGTTCGGAATGTTGCGCGTTATAAGTTGTTATTATTATTGGAGGCCCGAAAAGGGGTGCAACTTCACTTTTTCAATTTCATTGGCCGTTAAACTAGCAGGGTAATACACTGTTGTTAAAAATGAAGAAGTCGGAAATTGTCTTAAAATAGATAAAGGTACCGTCGGGGAATCAGTCCCCATTTCCGTAGGAAATTGAAGAAATTTGAACGCTGTTTGGTTCCGTATAACCGTCAGAGATTATCATATTAAAACTTTACGGAGAGCCCGGATTCTGTATTTTCAATCCTTTTAATTAACGATTCGACTATTTATCAATCATTAGATCTCCCTGCAAACGTTTATAAGATAATATGAATACACCTGACCGTTGACTAGGCGCTATCCAATGGGATAATCGAATAGTGACGTCGTTGGTAATGAGAATAAACGCTCTCAGCGATTGGCTGGCAAGAAGATACTCGATCAGTAAGTCTTTCCTAACACTATCCAGGTGCTGCATAAGCGAGAGAAAAATGCATGTGATGAATAATTATTATCTTTACCTAATTTAAATCAATCTTCGACTCTTCCGCGTTCAGCCGAAACATCACAGCAGATCATTCAGCAGGTGACTTAGATGAATCTGTGCCAGATGGGAATTTTGGTAATTTTCTCAGTCAGTACATGCACTATTGTTGAGATGTAGTTCGTTTACTGAGTAAAATGGCGGTATCAGGTATGACTAACTCTCTCCTCATGAGGTTTGGAGGACATCATGGAAATTTGCAGCGAAGCAGGACAGTAGACAGCGGCGGAAACTTAATCTACTGCTCATATGGATTCGAAAAGGAACCATTGTTTTACTATGTCATGGAGGTGCCTACGGGATACGAAAAGGTATTTTCTCACTCAAATTTTCGACCACGTACAGTCTGGATTTGCATATATAGCTGTTTGTGCGAGCTCCAGACCCAATGAGGTTGTTAAGCGACAGTCGATTCCGCTCTGTTTCAGTAGTAACATTGTACAAAATGTGTGAAAGAGACAGCCCATAGAGGCAGTCAGTGCTTAGTCTACGAACGAAAGTGGTCTCGAGCTTTGATTAATAATTACTGTTCGAATACAGACAATAACACTGCGTGAATGGTAATGTACAGGTTCTTTATTTCACAGAGCTTGATCACTACTAACACTTACACCACGATGTGCATCATGGGAAGAGTAAAAAGGAGACTGTTCAGAAAGTCAGAGCGATGAAAACCATCACGCTTATTGTCACTGACGCCTTGATAACAACTAATCAGACAGCCGTTGGGAATAGATGTCCGCCTGACAAACAAACCATGCCATCCCGGAGCGTATAGCCGTTTAGAACGACAGTTTTTCTATATAATTATGACCTCAACAACATCTTCGTTTCCAGCTTAATTTGTCCGGCTATCTGGCTGACCCAGAGTCTGAAATCTTTCAAGAAGGGGGCGAAGTCGCTCAACAGGAAGCGATTGTCGGTACCAATGTCTTCTACTCTAAAAGACAAGCCATGAATAATTTATTAACATAGTTGCTGCCCTGTGAATAAGTGCTAGGTGTTGTGCTGGTGATTGCTAATTAGTGGTCAATGAAGAGCTAGTCAGTGTGAACTAGCAATAGGTGGGGAGTTGATGGGTGTAGACAATAGAGAGATAGAAAGAAGAAAATGGATGGGGTGTAACTGTTCTGAACTTGTGGTTTTTATTGGTCCAAGTCAAAATACCCCAACGGCAACACATTGCGAGAGTTAATAACAATAAAATGCCAGTTACTTCGCGAAGTCAGCATGCAAAGTATGTCACACGTTTCACTCCCTACTTCTGATTTAGATCGTGACATTCACAAACTGCAGAGTGCGACGATCACCGGATGGAGGCTTTGTGAGAACCAACACTTCATCACTAGGAGCTCTGTGGTGTGTCGCTCTATACTCTGCACAAGACAATTGAGTGCAGACGGTAAACTTGTTTGTGTCCCCAAAGTGTACCCATGATGGATTGATGATGACAATAACTACGAGTTTGAGAGTGACCGATTTAATATATATGAAACTTTTTGCGCTTCAATTTACATTCTAACAGATAATTAATGAGAACTGAAATATCTAATAATTACTTTTAGGTTAGGTATCTCTGGTTTGGCTAACAACTTTCAATATAGCAGTTACACCTATTAAAACGTATCCTTTATGTAAAACCACAAAAAACTGATTTACAAAAACGATTCATTGCTACCAGATATTACAGTGCCTGAAGTTTTTTGCACAGTATTTTTCAAAGCTATCTTCGTCTCTTTTTGTTGTCGGACTCTAATGCGTTACTAGATAAGAAAAGCAGCAATTTCGTAGCTTAAAATAATCTAAAGAATTTGCCCTGGCGGATGTTAATTATGTGTGTAGAGGGCCGGTAGTCCAGCGTTGTTGCTAGTTTTGGCGGGATCTGCTGGGGCATGGCGAGAGATGGAAATGAGCAGTGATTGGCTAGGGAAAAACGGCGTATTGCCCCGGCCGTATCGGAGCATCACAAAGTTTACCCCTTCCCAGAGGTATATAAGGGCAGAGCTGAGACGAAAGGACAGCTGAGATTGCTATACAGACAGCCCTTGAGACTATGCACCTCAAACTGAAGGACACCACAAGACAACAGTTCTTGGTACTATCAGACTCCCTGTCAGCACTCCAGGCTCTTCAAAACCTATCATCAAACAGACTAGACATTGTTTATGAAATACTGTCCCTCATAAGAAAGATTACCAACGGAAATGGAGACGTCAGGTTCCTTTGGGTTCCCTCCATATTGGGTTAAAAGGAAACGAGGAAGCCGATAAACTAGCCAAACTGACAGTAAAACAAACTAGTGATCATTATATTACCACCCTAAACATCTCTATTTCACCAGCGGAAAGGAGAATAGCTATAAAACCAGCAATAAAATTAAGATGGAATGAGCAGTACAAAAGTGAAGGTAAAGGAACTAGGAGACTGATAGATGAACAACCCAGTACTACTCTGCTTTTCTTTGGCTCTAATAGGCGCCACCAATCCAAGATAGCCAGAATGAGGCTTGGCGGACAATAACTAAATATAGAATAGACCATCTTTCCTGAACATGTGGGGACAGGCTTAGCACTTCACACGTGCTTTTGGAGTGTCACGAAATCAAAGAAGAAAGAGATGTCTTAAGTGTGGTCTTAAATAAACGCAGGCTAGCCTTAAACATTATCAATTGTCTTAACCTACCAAAAGATATATGGCACGCCATACCGTCATTGGTAGTGACAATGGTGGCACACCACCCGTGTGCACAGCTCATCTAAACAGGTTTCTATAGGTTGAACTAAACAGGTTGAAGGTAACCCTGTGTAAGTACTTCAAAGTATATATGTATATGGAGAAAAACTGCATACCGGTTGATTGATCATGGGCACTAGAACCTAACTATATTACTATTATATTTATTTTAAAAAAGGCATGAGCATAATACCTTCAGTTAAATAGCATGCTTAGGTGACAGAAATATGGCAACAAACAGATCTGGTAACCTGGACAATACACCACCACTGCGGACTTGGCAGGCATCCAGGACATCCTAAACGCAGCGCCAAAAATGGTACAGGGCTCCAATAAACAGCGCTTGCTGCACCCATGACTTGCATCCCTTTCCCTGCCCTTCCCCTTTTACCACTGGTTTCCCCACTCTCCAAACTCTCCCCCTCTCCTAACTTCCTAACCTCACCCACAGTGCCAAATCGCCTTCAGGTGGAAGCACTTTCCCTTTTAAATACAAGAACAAGAAAGGACACACCTGCTGACAAGTTCCTGCCTTTTGGTTGAGTGCTGGACTGTTGTTGTTACCATACAACCCCCCCCCCTCCATCGCTCGGTTACATGTGTATAATCCTTCAAAGAGGGCACGACCTTATTGAATAAAATGTTACAAAAGTATTTTACTTCTCTCTCTATCTCTCTTACGTGCGCACACACATACACTCTATGATATCAAAATCTATGTACGAACGTTGCAATACACTGAAATGAAATCAGTGATACATTCACACACACTCTGACACAGTTCAGTGAACGGTGACACATTTACACTAACAGGAATCACACATTCCCATCAGCACTGACACGAATTTGCTGATTAATTCCCACAAAGAGCCCTTCATATTCATAATAAACTGTTGCACCAGTTCGGAACTTGCAGTCGTTGATGAGTGTGATCTTGCCGCTTTGAGAAACATGACTTCTCTCACAATGTCAAATACTAAAGCAGCATACAATAATAATGCAACACTGTAATTAGTAGATAGATTCGAGCTTTCAGCAAACACTATTAATTATGATATACACGTTTACTTTGCTGTCAAGACTAGAGTACGTGGCAACAGCAGCCTTTGTTGTTTCGCTCACACAAATCACATGACGGGGCTTAGTTTTCTAGTCGTACATGTTTCACATTTCTTGGAGGAGAAAATGCTATATTATCCTTTTCTACTTTTGTAACCTCTGGGATACCCTGTACATTTATTTTGCTTGTTTCCTTTCGGCACATCTTTTAATACCCAGAAATTACTTTGTAAACATATTCTACATACAATTTCAGCATTTTCAAGGAGGGTTAATTCACAAATAAAACGAGCGTATTTCTCTAAAAACACATTTGTTATTGATGTCGCACTGCAACGTATAATGAATTGCTCAATCAGACCACGCCTCTCGATACCTGCATACCTACTGTTACCTCCTATCACAAAATCTTGGCGCCTGGTCACCACTAGGATTCTGGATGTGGATTTATATACATATTGCTTTCAAAGCTCAACGTTCAGAAACCCTCCAGTCTTTGCTCTTAGTGTTTACACGAAGCACCGTTTGTTTGACATGATCGACTGTGCTAAAATCTAGATGGAGCTAGTTTTTATGTATTTTGTTTTTTGTTTTGTTTTTTCTTTATTCTTTCACGAATATGAACAACTCTGTCAACCATTTCATGATGACCCACTACTATGTACACAGCGATCTTAGAGGTGGGTGGGGGTGGATTATTCTTGTAAAGAAGGAACTATTAACTGTCTATCATCAAAACGTACGTGAGACGATGGCCTACAGAATATACTAGTCATGATGCTGTGTTTTATAAAAAAAAAAAATGTTTCCCTTCCATCACTCTGACAGGTCGTGGGCTTTTCTCTGCCCTCTACAATCAAGTGCGATGTTAAGAATCTCTTCTCTTCCAATTAAAGACAGACATAGGGATTGGGAGAAGCACTGCCACGGAGAGCTGGTATAGTTGGCACAAAGTTAATTAGTGCGAGTTCCACTTTGTTTTGTAACTATGCACTTGCTTTGTAACTTTGCAGATTTAATTACCTCTAGTATTAAAAATGCTTGTCATTTGTCAATGACATTATATTTTGTATGTTCGAATCACCATATTCAGTAAATGTATAAAGCAGTTTTCAATATATACTACAATGTTGCCCTCTCCTAATGCCACTCTGTATGTTTAGCATGTGCGTAGACAATTTATAAATGCAATGAACTCTTCCATCGGGAGGAGCTAGATGTGTGTGTACTAAATAGTCACTTTCTTTCAGTTGTTAAATAATGCGTATTCTGGGTTATAAGTTTAATGATGTAAAGAATAGAAGACAACTTTTGACTGAACAAAGCTATATTTGTAAATATTTACATTTCAAGACTCTTCATTGTCTTTATTCAGGGCACTTCAATGTGCAAACCCCACGCATTCACTTTTTGCGTGATGACTCTCCATAAAATCTCTTCTTTTTTTTCTTTTTAAGTCACAGTAGTACATGTCCACAAGGGTGGGCGTCAGGGTTTTTCTATTTTTTTCGTGGGGGGGGGGAGGGGGTGGAACTCTGGTTTCCTCAATCCCTATCTCTTTTCTATGACAATAACATTCTCCCATTCTCTTACTTTATCTTGACGCAAGACATTCGGTCGATTTTGCACACCGACTACCGTATCAGGACACTAATCTAATATCACCATCAAACAAAAAAAATAACCAACTGAAATAAGTACGACGAAAGCTGAATGCCATGTAGGGCTTTTAGTCGAATTTTATTAGTTAATTCAATTATAAACAAGGAAATAAATTTGAATACACATTTCTCTTCATTTAAGACCTCTAGGACAGTTAAAGTACTCGATTTAACCTGGATGCAACCACAGCAAATGCGATGGTGTATCCTCAGCTTTATGTAAAGAGATGGGAAGTGAACACCAAACTTCTTTTTCATACAGAAGTTCATTGGTTGTCGAGTGCAAGAGTGCTCACTCGTCTGTTTGAACTGCGCGAGGAGGTCCAAATTTTTTTGCGCGAGTGTGATCATCAAGTTTTCTACTTGTCGGATTGCATGCACGACTTTTCATGGCTTGCTCAGTTTTTCCAGAGCCCGAGACAAAATCTGAATGAATCAGAAATCCATTTGCAAACATGAGTGCAGCTGAAGCGATCAGTACAAAACTTTCTTCAAGGGATGTTGATAGTCTTGTGGAACTTGCTTCGGAAGGTTCGCTGAAAGTGTTGTTTGCTGAGAAATGTTTGACAGACTTTTGGCTTCATGTACGATCTGAGTACCGGGGACTTGCTGACATCGCTGTGAAGCATCTACTTCCGTTTCCAGCAACGTACTGCTGCGAGATTGGATTTTCAACTCTCGTGGGACTAAAAACAAACAAGAGAAGCCGGTTGAACGTGGAATCTGACATGAGACTGAAACTTTCCAACATTGATCCAGATATTACCACCCTAATATCTCGTCAAAAACAACTGCATTCCTCGTATTAATATTTTAATTACAAATAACGGGGTAGGTAGTATTATGTCAATTTATTACTATTCTAATGTAACAAAAGGACATTTAGTTTTGAATTGTAATGAAACAAATGTGGCAATTTAAATTTGAAATTCATAGTACAGAGTGATTTTTAGGTCTGTGTGGTCCGCCATTTTTTCTTAAGTAAAGTGGTCCGCGGTCCGAAATACTTTGAGAACCAGTGTCTTAAACAATCATTCGGGATGTTAAAAAAAGGAAATGCGCGTGTTTAGTATGAGGTGCATTTCTGTGTGATTACAGTTATGCCTGCCTCAAACTGGTTAGTAGTTTATAATTGACATTCTTTCTGAACAGACAACAGGGCTTATAACTGCCTGAAAAGGTACTGAAATTTGGGATGACGATTCAAAAGATAGATGCAAATTTGAACTCTTATTTTTGACAAACTTGAAGACCTTGTCTTTGACACACATCCATAACTTCTCAATCTTTCCTGTCTTCCTCAACGGCTTCGAAAGTTCAGTACAACAGCTATTATAGCTAGTGTAAATTTTCATGTTCATGCTGCTATTGAAATTGTTGGAGATGCAACCACTCTTGTCAACATAAACACCAGCACATCCCGCTGTGCGTAAATCAACAAACACACAAGGGAAGAAACTGCTGGTACATTCAGATGTTCCACTATACTTTACTTCCCTTACAAAGCTGGAGGAGTTGTGGGAGAAGGCAACTAATTAGGTATTTGTCATATCTGAAAGAAGGCAAAGATACAGTTGAGCAAGCGCCATGTTTGGGATGCTGACCGGTTTCTCAATTCGACATGGAATTTTACTCAAACCACCTAAAATGACAAGAAAATAGTAAGTAATATTTAAATTTTGATGTATATTCTAATAAAAAATGTTTCTTTGGAACTATTTGTATAAAATGTAAAAAAAAAGTTTTGTTGTCTTTATTGCATGTTAATAGTTATAACAATTCAAAAACTACCGGTCGTGGGATTTTCGACCTGTAGTCACGGGGTAGAATGAGTTAAAGATTTAACTACATACATCCAGGCACATGAGAGCACAAGTGAAACCTGTAGGTCAGCAAAAGCTTAGATCAGTGGTTCTCAAAGTTTTTCGGATCGCGGACCACTTTACTTAAGTAAAAACTATGGCGGTCCACCAAGGCCTAAAAATAACTCTGTACTATGAATTTCAAATTTAAATTGCCGCATTTGTTTCATTTTAATTCAAAACTAAATGTCCCTTTGTGACAGTAGTATAGTAATAAGATGACATAAAACTACGTATGCCTCGTTCTTTGTAATTAAAATGTTAATGCGAGGAATGCATCACTTTAAACATCACTTTCCTGACATATGACAATTGTCAGCCGCGGACCACCTGTCTTATGTCCACGGACCACACTTTGAGAACCACTGGCTTAGATGAGGTGGTAGTGGAGGAAGCGTTTTGTTATTTTTATCTTGCATAAACCCTAAAATTATTATATAATCCCTTTTTTAAAATTTCGATAAGCCGCGTGATACCCTGAATGTGCCACTGATTGAAACCTTGACATGTGGACTCGGGTAGCTTTTCTGTGTGCCGGAGACACACTAACATACAAATGTTTCACTCAGTTATTAGTTGCCACCGACCCCAGTAACGCCTTCAATCAGTTTCAGTCAATGTCTGACAAAATCTCACAGCACTTTGTTTATTTGTGGTGAGATTTCCAGACACAACTTAGAGATGAACTCTGGCCCTTCTTTCTCTTTTAGATGTCGATGAATTAAGCGGAGATGAGCTATTAAAGTGAAAGCAACTCAAGGCAACATTTTCTTACTAGTGTTACTGCTTCTGGATCACATTCACAGAACTGTTTTTTTCATGATGTGATCTCTGCCTATAATAATAAAGAGAAGAACATAAAAAGTGTTTTAAGTATTTGATACTGTTCTACCTCTGCAGAAATATTAAGCAACATATTCTCATTGTTGAAATATGCTGCCTACTTCTTTTCCTTCCACACTACATGTTAAACTAAGGTAATTCAGTAAAGTCAGGAGCACATGGAAGGCAAAAAACATCAGCCAGAAGATCAAGCTGAGAATCTTCAATTCAAATG
>SRHC01001903.1:14467-28265 GCA_004794325.1 Pomacea maculata
AAAAACAAAGTGGGTATTGTTTTCTGGACATGTCTTATTTTTCTCAAAATCTACAATTATTTTAATGCAGTCGTGTCATTTTCGTCTGGAACATCGTCATAACTCTCAAAACCCCGAATTTCTTGCGACTCCATTTTCGCTAAATCATTGGCTCACAATTTATATTTTCATTTATATAATGTAATGTCATTACTTTATGAGTCAATAATTCCATCTCGTGTTTCAACGAACGAACAAAATTCCTCCGGCTGGCTGTCGCTCTTACGTAGGGCTTATATTGGAGTAGGTCGTATATCACGAGCATCCTGAAAAATTATTCTAGGGCTTATTCTCGGGGAAACATGGTAGTATCTTGCACTAAGTCTTACTGAGTAATTAGAAAATGATTTTGCACCCGACTAGACATTTTAAGCTTGTTCATATTTTTGAAATATGTGGTCGAACATTTTGTAACTTTTCTGTTGCAGGTATACAACACAGAAGAGACACTGGCTTTCTCATGTCAGATCATACATCGTAACAATTACAGACATATCTTGGAAAATATTCTTAAAGCAGAAAAGCTGCCACTCAGACATCTTCCAGACGGCTGTCACAGCCTGTCACCCTCAGATCAGGTGAAACGATAATTTTAAATATTAGGTATTTCACAAGATGTGGGACATCTTTAAGGAAGGAATTCAGAACATTTAAGAGTTCTGCGCTCTAATTTTTTTTACCCATTTAGGATTTATTCATTCATTCGTTCTTCTGCTATTGCATTCAAGAATAACAACAATAATAAAAAAAATAAACACAAACACAAACACCAAATACAACCACACAAACACAAACAAACACAAATACAAACAGACACACACACACACCAAACACAAGCACAAACAAACACAAATACAAGCACACACACACACACCAAACACAAACACAAACAAATACAAACACACACACCAAACACAAACACAAACAAACACAAATACAAGCACACACACACACACCAAACACAAATACAAACAGACACACACACACACCAAACACAAGCACAAACAAACACAAATACAAGCACACACACACACACCAAACACAAACACAAACAAATACAAACACACACACCAAACACAAACACAAACAAACAAAAATACAAACACACACACACCCTAAACACAAACACAAACAAACACAAATACAAACACACACCCCAAACACAAACAAACAAACACAAATACAAACACACACAAATACAAACACACACACCAAACACATAAACAAACAAACAAACACACACACCAAACACAAACACAAACACAACACACGCGCTCTGCACGCGGTGCTGCACCCACCGACTGACAGTTGGTGCTGATATTGAGGACGTGATGGATGGACTGATGAAGTCAGCAACACACAGAGTTGATAGAGTAAATGACAAATGGACCAGCCAGTGAAAAGATTAACGACTAAGCACACTGGGATGACTTTATTTTCTTTCTTTGCCACTATGTTTACCCGTGCACCCTTTTGTTTATGGTTTATTCAGTTGCTACAAGCGCCTTTGCATTGCGGTGTTCATCGCTGGACATCGATCTCTGTTCGCGATGGGACGAAAACCATCAATTAATCAACTCTCCGTGTCTTCCAACTTTTAAGTCTTTTAAGTTTCTATTCACCTCCACTCCGTTTCTGATCCCTCTCCCTCTCTCTCTGTCACCAACTCCCACACGCACAGTCCCATGTGTCTTTGCTGCGGCTGTTTCCAGGTGACCTATGGAGACCTCTATACTGGTCACAAGATAAGAAACACCTCAGGATTATCTTTTCCCTTCCCTGTTGTAAAACGTAAATTCGATATTTTTCTTCTCTTTACGATGTATTCCGACACTCCCACTGTCTCTCTCTCTCTCTTGTGTTTTATTTTAAACTTGTCTGGCGTTTGCCCGGCAGCAAGACAGTTAAGTGCCATCAAAGTGTTAAAAACCTTCTCCTTTCACAATCTACACAATAAGGAACAACGGGATTTCGTGTTGGAGAATTGGGCATTGTCCAGGAAACACAGTTTTTTTTTCTACACAAGCTGCAATCAGTTTCCAAAGTTCAGCTTCTTTTCTTTGACTTCCTGGGCTGCGCTGGCAGTTACTTTATCATCATCACGCCCCTCCATCCTCCACAAACACTTAGAGAGACTGGTCACCCTGGCACGCTGTCACGTGATCAAAGTCATCTTCCTCCTTCTTTTTGCTGGTTTTGTATTGTTGCCATGTTTCTTCCTGTATTTCAGATACAACAGTGGGTATGGTGAGTGGGCGGCACTCGACAGTTTTACAACTCGACAACATTTGTCCAACTTTGGCAAGAATATTCCCATGGATTATGGCTGGTGTGTGTCACTCCATATCATACTAAAGTTTGATGTTTATTTTCATCGTTCTAAGGTTATCACCACAAGCTTCCATAGGTTCTCCGCCAGTGACCGGGAAGTTTCTTTTGTTCATTCAACAGTGAAGGTTTCTTGAAGTTTCATGGAAGTCAATTGAGTACATGATCTGTAAGTGCATGGATCCGAATTTTGTTGTTTAAAAATGTTTTATTTTTTGTTTTTGTTTGTTTTCTTTATTTACTTTTGTAAACCTGTAGTTAATAAGTATTTAAGATAAGACTTTAGGCTCCTCAATTTAGCTAACATTATATAAAATAATATTATTCCTAAATTAAAAAGAAAAAGATGACTAGAAACACAGATACTTAAGTTAATGCTAGTAAATGAAATGTCAAAGATTAAGTGTAGGTCTTCAGAGTCAGGGTAGAATGAGAAAAAAAAACAACCCAGGTGGATACAGAGAGAATGCTTGAGAGAAGAAATGTGTTTACAACATGAGGTGGGTGCTAGAACCATATTTTTACAAAGCTCCATGGCCAAGGAGTCAAAAAGGCAGTGAACTAGTAATGGAGGACTTGTCTAAGCACGGGTGTGAAAAAGTGGATATCCCAACCTTCTATTTTTGAGCTAAACCAATCGTAATGTATAACTCTTTGAGCTGCCTGCTGCCTGAGGTCCCTGGCTTTAGATGTTAAGCTCGCCTCCTGCATCCCGGCTCCAGGCCACCAACGGGTGGAATACATCGTCTGTCCAGCTCTTCTCTTCATTGGCCAGGAACTGGTTGAATGAATAATGGAGAAGGAATCAGCTAAAATGAACATAAAACAAGAGCAGCTGAGTTGGCAGCCTCACACTAACTGTCTAGCTCCCTGATGTTTGCTCCTATCCCCATATTCTCGTATTACCACCAGTCTCACCAAGCTCTTTGACTAAGTAACAACCACTTGTATGATCTATGGTTAAGTCCAAGATTCAGTCGGTCGCAAGCCCTTCAACTGCAGAATAGATAAAAGGTCTACCGGAGCTTAATTATTTTTCTGTACCTTCTACCCTCATCCATGCCCCATGACTTGGCAAAGTTCAGTGCAAAAGAGAGTAATGTCCATAATCTAGTTGCATAGCACAATTATTTGTTAACTAAACATTCTGGAAACGGTATTTTTACTATGCTCAGTCTGGTGTTTAGTGGAAAAGTTGGTAGCCAGTAGGCCTTTAGTAGCCTACCCGAGTAGAACATGAACAATAAGCTAAACGATTTCAGCAAGTGAACAGAGAAAAGTTTGTTACAGTTATGCTTTCTAATTTTTTCTTTTTTTTTATAGGAAAATCATTCGTTTGTTTTGATGTCAGTAAAGTTCCTGGCCAATGCATGTGCTCGGACCAGATGCTGCATCGTGCTAGGATAAGTCATAGCCATATTCCAGAATAACAGTTTTTTCATATTGGAAGAAAAGGCTAACTACCGGTGTAATACTAGCCATAAAAAGTCGGGTGATGGTGGTAATGCGCTGTAAAACAATAATAACTTTCTTGTCTGCAGCACATTTCTTCTTATATCAAAATCATCAGCAACCTGAGATGCTCAAATCCGTGGAGTTTTGTTGCGATGAAGATATTGGTGGAGGAACAATTCGTAGAAAGTGTATAAAAAAAACAAAGTTCATGGACATTGGGAGACGAGAAGTGGGTAGGCTGTTATCTCAGAAGACAAAGTTGGAATGTTCCGCTGTTAAGGCTTGGGGTATGCTGGAGGACTCCTGCTAATGACTGATAAGTACTTGGCTATATTTATTAGGTTTGTAGAGCTTACTGTGCTCAAAACAGCATGCAAATGTCTTGAGAAAACGAGGTAAGTTAGAGATTTTTCGCAAACTGGGACTCCAGACACATTTTAATGTCATTGCAGATGAGACTGCTCTGTCTTGGACCACACACACATGTGAACCAATGTCATCAAACAATGGCAGTAATAATTCACAGTCGTGCTGCTGAAGACCGGAGTAGGAAAGTGGTCCAGCAAGGTTGTCGGGTGGATGGAGGGGAATGTTGGGAACAGATGTAATGGAGGTTACTGGCACATCTTTATCTCGCTGGCGTGGAGACCGCCCCGAAGGCATCTCTTTGTGGCCAGTCTGGATTCCATAGCTCGCCTTGAAGGCAAGTCTGAATTACAAGCCAGTCCTGAAGACATGATGTTGTTGTTGTCTGTTAAAATTCGAGGCTCATCCTGAAGGAATTTTTCTGTTGCCTTTCGGGTTTCCATGAATCTTGTTGTAGGCATGACCTGCTGGTGCTCCAGGCCAGATGTCAACTTCAGTTTCTTGTCTCCCAACTGTCCCGTGCTTTAGAGAGAGCGACAGCCACACCATCGCCCTAACTGAAACTACATAAGCAACACAACAGTGATGATCTTTTTCTTATCTTTTCTCGGCATTATAAAATTTAATTGTGTTCTTGGGAAGGTGTCATTGCCTTCTCTTCTTCCGATATAATTTTATCTGAATTTTTTAAATTTTGCTTGTTTATATAGCATGAATTTTTTGTATTTATAAAACCTTTTAAAGCGGTTAGTTTTTTTTTTTACTTTTGAAAATACCTTTGCGTACATCAGCAAACAGAAGAGTGAGAAGTCTACGTGACTAGTCGGCAAGAAACAATGTAAGATGGCGCAGACAATAGACAGTAGACACTCGTCTCCGATGATGGCGAAAGCAAACAAGAACAAAGTCTTAAAAAATACTTGTGTCGAAGATGAGATTTGATCCTCTGATTTTAGATTTCTTGACTGTCTCTTAGGTGAAAATCGTTTTCACCTAACGGGTGTCACTACCCACCCTCTCCCATCTGAGTTGGCATTTCCATTGCAAAGACAGAAGGGTGGTTACAGGTAAATGTAACAGTGTGCAGAAAGCAACTGTCCAAGATAAGCATAATACTTTTCTCAAGCACTGAAAGAAATGAAAAAAAAGATGTGATGTCTGAATCTCTGCTTAAAGATGTACTACCATCATGGTAGGTGGACTGCTGTCTGTCTGCTAAGACCAACGTTTAGCCTCTTGTGAACTTCTCTGCCGTTAGTATCAGCGAGCCTACACAAAGAATGTGACTAAACCGGAAGCTTTGTACACACCTGCCTCGTTTTAGTAGTTAATCTGAAATGTGAATAAACCGGAAGCTTTGCAGTCTCATGCCTCGTTTTAGTAGTTAACTGGAAAAAATCGTCTGTCAGCAGTCCAGTATTACAAGTTACATTCTCCGACGCATTATCGCCAACGTCTGGTTCACTGACAGGCTGTGGGATCAGATGGAAATAAAATACTGCTGCTTCCCTCTGATCGACCTGTGGGATAAAATGGTCTGCGTCCTGGATATATGACGACCTGTATCTGGGATTTTTTAGCCAAAAATGAAAACTGTCTGTTTTGTTTTGTTTTGTTTTGTTTGAATCCCGCTACCCGAACAGAGAGATAATTTACATGAGTTTACATGTAAGAAAAAAAAAGTAGAAAAAGTAAGCCACTGATCTTGTAAAACGTATTGCCAAGACATTCTACAACTGAGAAATAATGCATGATTAACACATGTCTATGACCCCCATTAGGGTGAGTCTTGGCGAAGAAGTGGGCAGATATTCCGTTGGGAACAGAGCTGGAAAAGTTTCAAGAATGTTACAGCCGGTAGGAGCTACCAAAGCTTTCATGCATTCCCTTTCTCTCTTTACATATTTCCCGTCTTTCTCCCTTCTCTCTCTCTCTCACACTCAACGATAGACACAAGAAGCGTTTGGCTGAAGGCGGACATAAATCAGTTAGCTCTGTTTTGTCTATGTATAAAATTATTATTCACTGCATTGGCTTTTGAGGCTTGCGGATTTGTTTAGTCTTGTTGTTGTTGCATTTTTCAATCAATCCTGTACGTTTTACTTCCGATTTCGCTTTCCCCTTCTCGGCACATTTTTGCCATAAATCGTAGTCAAGACAATCGTTTGCCTGCCACTGCTTATCTACAAATGTCAATACATATTATCTCTAGCCCCCGACACCAACCTCATCCCCAGTCCAGACCGGGTGTTGTCATCTTTACTTTCGCTTTCATCCATATTCACTGGAGCGGTCAGTCACTTCCTGTTGTTCGTCTTCCCATGTCCCGTCCTGCGAGTGCTGTCCCTTTCATATTCACATCCGGGATGTCGTCACAGTAAAGGGTGACAAACGATATTGAAACGCTGTTTAACTATGAAATAAAGAGGGAAAATTAAAATATGTACAAAGATCAGGGTTGTCGTCTACTTTGATAGGAATTATTTACTAGTAGATAAGCAAGATATTGTTGGTGTATACTTTATTATTATTTGCAATGGGTGGTTAAGCTGGATGGAAGGTCTTTGCAAGCGATTAAAGGTTTTGATATAGATGTTTTAAAAGTGCTGCTTTGAACTGGTATAGACTAGATTCCTTAATGAATGTATATTCCCAGCTCTTCCATTGGCTAAAACCTTTTACAATGTCAGAGTATCCATATAGAAGTCTGAGTTTATTTCACTAGACTCGTTCTGCGCATGGGAATGTTTGTAACCGTGTATCTCGAGAACGGAAGGAGGATATTCACACAGATTTGGGAAAATCTTGTACTAAGCTTTATCCAATCATTAGAAAAAAAAGCATCCCACTAGCCCTTGAAACGCGAAGGGAAACTTAAAACAGAAAAAGACAGCGCCTTTTTTCAAATATTATCTTTTAATATTCAAGAGTCAAAATTCAGATTCAAAATTCACATGTTTGGCACGAAGTAGCAGCAATGTCTGTGTGTGGTGCGTGCATGCGCAGTAGAGAGTCAGCTTCGCAGTGTACGTGGGAAAGGGCAACAAGAATTGTAAGAATAAATTGTTAAACCGAAAATCAAAGATTTGAGAGGCAAGCTTCGGGAGAGGAAAGACGATCCAGCAGCAAACAAGTAGCAAGACAAACTACAGAAATACGCTTGAAGTACTAAGACAACTCCTGTAGACTTTGTGCCCTTGCTAACCACTTAGTAAAGGATTGTCTGTATCCTCCCAAGCGTTCTAAAGACCAATCATCGCCTCTCCACGACTCCATGCTTCAGGACATTGATGAAGTCGTCCTCCACGCCCAGACCACTCACGACAGATTGAAGTAAAGGCGCAGGAGTGGCTCAGCGGGAAGGGAACAGGGGAGACCAGCAATGAGGTGAGAATCTTGCTTTAATAGCTCCTTTGTGTGGCTGCTGCGTACACGACAGACAGTTTAGATGTTAGAGTACAGCCATGAATAGGTTTAATACATCTATAAAATAATTGAATGGAAAGATTCTATTTCTCAAGTCTTAGTAGGAGTGTAGTATAAGGTCAAATGTATATAAATATAAATACAATCTTTGTTTACATAATTTGTTGGTAACAATGATTTCATCAGGCTTGACCAGAAAGAATTCATAATAGTAGAAAATGTTAAAACTATAAGAAATGGAATACAGTTAACAATATTTCTACTGGTAGCTGTTTAAAGTAGGAAGGAGTGGTGTGTGTGTATTTACGATTCAGCGATTTCCAAATTCAAATCTTTGTCAACAAATTTTTACCGAAAAACATTTGTCAGTGTTTATAAAATTGTATTTATCTGTTTGTTTTGTCTCTCGGGGCAGTATTACTGTATATCAGTTGAAATTTATTGAAACTTCGATATGCTTTTGCTTGACTATCTCTAATTTTATAGTAACTGAAAACTAAAGGAAAGGTACTTTTTTTTTTTTTTTTTTGATTTCTAGTAGTCTACAAAATACTGTGCATCAAAGGCTAAGGTTAGACAGTCTCTCGAACAAAATGTTAAAAATTTACACATAAAACGCCGCATTCATCAAGATGCCAGACTACACCATTCTACTAAGTCTGTGAAATACAATGAGTCAGTCTGGGTGGAAGATATATCGTTCACTTTCTTGAGCTGAAAAACCCCGATTCAATCACCTGGTTAAAATCCAAAGGTATGAACTTACTGACTCTCTTTTTAAAACATCCAACGCAGAACACCGGCCCTTAGTGATAGACAATGATGATCATTGTCATCATCAATCCTCATCATCTATAAAGTGCATCCTGACCCAGTTATGCTCTACTTGAGCGCAGTTCTCGTATTTCCTGGAGCGAGTGTCAGGAACTGATGAGCAGTAAATGACGGGTGCTATCCCATCCCACTCTTTTAATTGAAATCAGCTTTTTGGTGGTTTTTATCCGTTGCAGNATGACTAGGCTTTGTGGAAAGGACAAAAATGAAAAATGTGTCGCAGCTGGAAACAAGCTTTGGAAATGAGATTAATTTTCTAATGTCGTGATCCACTTTGAAAAAAGCCAACACACGCCCACTAAACACACGAAACAACATGTGAGAGACAACCAAAAAATTAAAACAAGGATGTCATTCAAGATCTTTCCACGTTTCTTCTATTCAAGGGTCTGCAATTGCAGATATGTTTTAGTCTGAATGCATTCTTTGCGTAGACCTTGAGAATTTGTGTCTTCAAATGGCCCATTTTTTTAAAAGTTTTTTTTTTACACTCGGGTTAGACTGTAACGAGTAGGCCTCATCCAGGACGAGGACGAAGACCTTTGTCATTGCCTGTCATCTGCCAGAAGATCGGGTCTGTAAGAATTCGGTTTCCATAGCTAGCAAGGTTGTGTCACTTTTTGTCCCAGTCGTTCATCATGGAGCACTCAGACAGGAACCAGTTTCGGGTTCCAGTAAACAAACATGCGATTAGACTGTCCTTTGCGAATATTTCCGAGTAAAAAGGAGATGCATTGTCTTAGAGATTGCACTGACACTGGCAGTAGGACCACCTGCAGGGAGACATTAAGACATGGCGTCCATCTGGCAGAGGAAAGAATGTGGCATTCATTCTCTTCTTCGTATGTCAGTTAGTCCCCACTGCAAGTATTGCAAAAAATTTATCAACAGACACAAAGACTTCGAAGCTGTTCATGAAGCCCACAGCGAAAAATTTCAGGCAGGTATTGTTTATTTCTAAATGTCGTTGACTTGTTAGCAGCTGTTTTATTGTCTTGAGTTTGTTATGTCTACATGATGCAGATAATGCAATCGACTACGGTAGCACAGGAAAAAAATGACAAAGCGATGAGTGCAGGTAAGTCTGAAAATAAATACAGTAAATAAAAGAGAAGCTGATCGCAATCTCTGTGTGTGACGTCAGCAGTATGGAGGCTCATGGGGCGAGCAATGGTGGGTGTTCTCCGTGGCTTGCGAGAGAACTACACCGTTCTGACAATCCCTGGAAAGTCACAAATTAACTCTGTGTTTACACCAGCAGACGGGTCAATCCCAAACAAAAGTTGCCTGATACCTCTGCTTAAAGCATCCTGCTTCTTATTCTGGAGAGAAGCACTCAAACATTTCTGTGAACGTCCAGTCACCTGCAAGCAGATTCCAAACATTTTTCATCCTAAATCAATCTAATTTCTCTCTAATACACTGGTTCAAAGTTTACTGATCTGATCAGATGCTGCTAAACAAAAACAAATTTCAGACTGTAATGGTTTGTCTGTCAATCATTCCTAGAAAGCAGATCCCAGTCCCTCGATTTTACTTTTTAAATAATCCTCAAAGATTGCTATGGAGACGCAAAAGTTTTTCGGGGTTTCCTGTCTTGTGTTCTTGTGTCGTATTATATTGATTGCTCCTGAAATCGAAAGTTGCTGAGAGCTTAATAAAACATCTTTAGTCAGAAGTTTTTTACCATTTTTAAAGCACACAAAGATTGACCTTCATTCTCACTCCTGATTGTATTAAAGGCTGCAGCCAATCCTCGAACTTCAAGGGTCTCCGGATGAGCTTTTAATGTTTGTTTAAACCAAGAACCTAGTTTTGTGACTCAGAGAAAAGTTTTGGCCAATTTTCCAAACTCGCGATCAATGAGACTTGTTTCTTGGAAAGTCTAACATGTCTCTGCTTCATAGTAAAGGAGTTGGCGGACTATAACGGACAAAGTCCAAGAGTCGCGTGCAGGGATGTGTGACACAACATATTCAAAACGGACAATATCACATTGTTACAACAAAGAACAACACGATTGCTTCAGGATGGCCAGGCTGGGTATATTCCCCCCGCCAGACTAAGGACCACTCAAGCATGTCAACGATACACAGTTCACCCGGACTTGGGGATGAATAATGTTCTCCTTTATCTCACATGCTTTGTCTCTCACACAACTAACATACATGCTCCATTCATCCTCTTAGTTCTGTCAGCTAAAATGGTTAAAACTCTTTGCGGTCACAGACTGATCTCTGTGTTTATATATATATATCAAGTCCTTTGAAAAACATTTTTCACTCTACTTAACCTTTATCTGCTAATTATGCTGGTGATAATGTTCCGTACAGCTCGTCAGCCCCGAATACCTTAAGTGTTCCAGACGAGCTACACATAAATATCAAGCAACAGGTCTTACCTACTTGCTGAGCTAACATGCGAGATTCCTAGAGCTGTGAGAATGACATGTACTCTGATGACGTCACATGGCCGACACAATGAGGCTAACGGCTTACAGCGGGCTGTAACAGTAAACTAATACTGTCTTCTCTGAAATGCGCTATTTGCATCACGCTGCTGTAGTTTTTGTAAAGACATTTTCATGTGCTAATTGTGAAATAATGTTTGTTCTGTGTCAAGTGAACAACACAGTTTGTCTCCATCTCATAAACACGAAGCAATCGACAGAACGAGGTCACTGACGTTACGTAAGTATTTCAATGAAGCAGTTCAGAAGCCAGCCAGCCAGCCAGCCAGGAAGCTCATTGAGGTGTTCCAACAGGCGAGAGAAAGAAAAAATTAGCGGTTGAAAATGCCAATGTCACACAAACGACTTTTGACTGGGTGTGATCCCTCGTCCGTCCGTCCTTCCGTCCGTCTGTCTGTCCTCCCTTGGATTCCTCACATTATTGTTTTGTGCTGCGTGGGTACCTATGTACCCGGTAACATTTACTGTTATTTATGCAGTTGTTCACCTGTATGTCGACCTTTTGCGGTCTGTTGATCGGCCGATGACGTACACAGTACAGTGTAGTTCACTTCTCTCTCTCTCTGTTTCACTCACTCGCTCACACTCCTGCCTGCTATTCTCGTGGCCGCTCCCTGTTCACATCTGTATATACTGGCGTCATTTCCTGGCCCAAGTGTTTTACACCAGAGGGCGCCAGGTGTTCAAGAGAACGTGTTAGCGACTAATTACCTACCCGGTTATCTTGCTAGCAGCGCTCGAGTGAAGGCCCTTTATCGACTGCACGCCGCACAGACTTGTATACGTGTGCCTGTGGAACGCCCAGTCCGCCAGGGGAGGTCAGCCAGAGTGATCTCCCTTCACTGACTTCGTTTGAGAGCGAAACTGAAGAGCAGGGAGAGATGATGGACAGAGAGATATATCAACAATGCGAGATAGGAGGACGAAGAGAGAATGACAGAGAAAAATAATGAGACCGAGAGTGGATAAGATATCGCTCTCACTCTATCCCTCTCTCCACACACACACACGTGAAAGTTTGTGTACGTACACACACACAAACACATGTGGATAAAAATCTGTGTTTTTGGGGGTTATGGAGGTACTCACAGTGTGAACAAGTTAAGGGCATTTGCATTAGGAGATATCTAGTGGCACTCACACCGTGTTTACACCATCAACTCACCTCTAATGCTGAGAACTTGAACGAGCTTTCGATTACCTCTCCCTCCATCATCATAATCTTGAACTCGACAACACGCAGGCTGGAATACATTTTTGTAATCTCATCGTCCCGTGCCCTTTTCTTTACAAATTGACTTCTTTATCGTCATCTCCTATCTTCTTTCCACCTTTGATCTTTAGTATATTTGAGACAATGAGTTTAGGTCACGAAAACAGTTCTTTGACCGTCCACCTCAGTCGTCATCTCGACTAACGTGCACTTGCTCTCACAAAACGTCCAACAACTTCGAGTGCAAAACGATAAGCGGGTACTCGGCCCTCCATCTACAGGGAGGATGCTCACGAACTTGGTAAACCTTCTTCAGCTTTAATCTGCCCCTCGCTACTTTCGGAGGAAGAGCAACTTTCCTTGGGACGGTAAGGCAATTAAGGTCGCCGAGCTCTTTAAGACCAGAAACCTGGGAGAGAAAAACTGATTAAGGTAGACTGGAGTTACCGCCGCTGGATTACACATGACTCCAATCCTGATATTGTGGTTGTTGACTTTCGGAGATATTTGGCTGCAACATTAAACAACTTTATCCTGAGAAGAGTAACTTCTGAAATTATGAAGACGTGGTTTTTTTTTTCACACGTCTGGTGTTCAGGAATTAAAGATTCGTATTACCGTGAGTGGTGGTGGGGTAGTGAGGAAGGTTTTATATCGCGGCAAGAAAAACTTTTTTTTTCAAGAGAGAGGGAGAGAGAAAACCGCAATCCGTTGGCGAAAAAAAACCCCATAGATTTATACGATAATTTTGTGATACCAGCCAGTCGTGCAGCGCCTTAAAGGAGACCTATGACGCGTGCGGGAGATAACCCTCGTCTGATTGTCGCCACAAGAGGAAGAAACTCATTTAGTAGAAATCGCAGTCTGGCGACGGTTGTGTCTTGGAGTCTGACTATGGCTGTGCACAGATGGGTGTTGTTTATGTTATTTACTTGTGCGTTTGATTTAACTTTCTATTTTTCCTGTTTTGCTAATTGAACTGTTAAGAAAGGAAGACAGGGTGAGAAAGAGAATGGGACAAAAGTACACGCACGCACACAAATAACATCAGACCACATCCTCAGCCTCATTGACAAATGTTACAGCAATGAGTGTGAGCACGAAAACACGTGACCCCGCAGGGAGAAGTCCCCACACATTGTCATTTACACGCACTCAAGTATTTGGACACACTTCTTCTCTCCTGACATTTTTCTTCTCCTGCATGCAGAACGGAAGGAGGGAATCACTGCAGGCTTCTATGCCTGAGGTATGCTCCATTTCCTGTATTCTACAAAAATATGCTTTAGTTGCCTCAGCACAGGTCTTCCCTTATTCAAGCTAAGTGAGAGCCATTTTCGTCTTCATTTTCTTTTTCTTAGTTCTTATCTATTTTTTTTTTTTAATTGTTAACGTTTGCAGTAGATGCATTATTGTGGGTGGCTTGAGTTTGAGGTAACATTGGCATAAACAAACAAAGTCAGTCATCCGAATTATGTCAGTTTTACAGCGAATAATATTTTTACCTCTCGTTACAGTATTTTGGCATGTTCATAGTCTGACAATCACACAACTTGTCATGCTGAGTGTGCTTCTCCTTTCCCAGAAATGATATCGGCACGTGATTTGCGCATGCGTGCTGACGTCACGCTAATTCTCCTTCCGGACGTTCTGTTGAAAGCGATTAC
>SRHC01001903.1:28270-77532 GCA_004794325.1 Pomacea maculata
AGATGCAGCAGGGACCTGATATTGAGGGAAATGGGCCTCATCAGCCAACAGCCTTATCAGCGTGTTCTCTAAAAGGCCATTGAAGTCGTTGTCAAATCGCTGGGATAGCCTTGATGTCCATGGACTGCTGCTGCCACCAACTGCTGACCCTGCGAGTTTTTCAAATATTTGTTGGCTATCACGTGACATCACCTGATCACAGGACCGGTTTTCTGTGTAAAGCTCCGCGGGTGTGTGACTAGGGGAGCGGTGAAGGGAGGTGTATGCTGATTTTCGAAATGTCCAGAACTATTTCCGACACTTTTCTGCTTTTTCCTTCACGAGGTCGTCGCCCTCTTTATTGCAGATGAACAGGTTTCGTTGTCGCGCGGTTAAGGCAAGTTGTTAGTGAGTTCTGCTCACGCCCTTTGAGGCTAATATGTTATTTCACGTGAAAATGACCCTGGTGAGGAAATAGTGAGAGTCTAGATTTCCCACCTAGCGTGTTCCTAGGTCATAGGTCATGCCACGTAAGGTTTTCTTTCCTGTTGCTTGTGATTTATGGGTTAAGGTTGACTGGTACTTCAGTTAAGCGTTACATTTAAAGAAAAAAGGGAGAAGAAGGTATAGAATGAGGGGAAAAAAGACTGCAGACAGACAAGGAGAGCAAAAGAAAAAACGTAGACGTGAGGACAAATAGAAAGAATACCGAGGAGAGAGAAAGAAATAATATAAATAGACGAGAAAAGAGAGAAAAATACAGAACCGGTGATAAATATAGATATATTCTGAACAGATGTAAAAAGAGAAAATGTAGACAAGTGAGGAGAGAGAAAAAAGAAGAGAGAAAGAATACTATACAGATGAAGAGAGAGAGAGAAAGAAAAAATAGACAGATGAAGATAGATAGCAAGAGAAGAGAAAGAAAGTATAGATAGGTGAGGAGATAGATAATGAAAAAATACGTTGCAGGAGGAAAACAGAAATTCAACGAAAGATAATAGACAGGTGAAAAGAGAGTAGGAAAGGTTACAGACAGGTGAGAAGAGAGAACAAATTTAGAAAGATGACAACAAGAGAAAGAGATAGACAGACAGAAATAGCGACGAATGGAGTTTTTCAGTTCATGTATATTTATGTTTTCAGTTTTGATAAATAAAGATTTGTAGCAAACTTTGGATGAGGTGTCTCGAAGATTGTCTTACCACTGCAACAAACATGTCAACATTAGATAAGTGAAAGCCTAAAAGTGATAGTAAACATTCAGAAAAAAATCGTCCGACAGAAACTGTGTCAAAATATTCGTTCAAGCTCTGATTTAAGAGATGAATAATGAGTGTTTTGCATGGTAATGGGTTCGTGGATGTACAGAATTCCAGCGAAGTGACAGGAGTGGTTAAAATCTTAATCTCTCCACCAGCTTTCTTCACCCTTTGCTGCCGTGGAGGAGCTGATTGTTTGTTTTCAAACCAGACCAGAATGCAGACGACTAACATTCTTGGCAATCTGGTTTACAGTGAAGTAAGTAAACAGCGTTTACAGCACTCCTCCTTCCCCAAGAAATGTAGATTTTCTGCACAGAAACACGGTAAAGTCTTTTTCTAAAGTTTGTTTATTTAGTGAGTTGGTTAGTGAGATACTATGAGCTGCTAAGCTCAGAAAGGGTCTTAGCTAGTGTGTATGTGTGTGTGTGCGCGCCTGTGTCCGTGTGCGTGGGTGGACCTATTCGAGTGCGTGTGTAGGCGAGTGTAAGAAAAGAGAATGGGAGGAGGGAAAGAGAAAGAAGTGGAGGCAGCTGGAACGTTTTAAAAAGAAGGAATAATAAAGCAGGTCTTGGATGTTAGCGAACAGGTGCTAAGAACCAAACAGTTCACAACACACAGCATCAGGTAAGACTCAGGTGTTACTGAAGCTGTGCAGGTATCACCGTGAAGATGCATGGAGAGTACACGTGTGCACCAGAGCTGGAAAAGTCTACAAGATCGCAAAACTTGTTTGTTTTCAAATCATCAGGACGAGGTAAGTAAAAATACTATTTCCAAAAAATTGAGTGAACTTGTCTCCTCCGTTCGTAGTCAACCTGGGGAATACAGTTACAGAAATTACGGCTAAGGTTGAAACATTTCATTTGCTCGATCTGTGACTGGTTAAACACTGAATCAAGATCTTTTTGAAAGCTGTACAGGTTCGTCATTCCATGGGTAAACCCATCCCAAGGGTGTAGGCATCTGAATGTAGAAAGTAAAACGTTTCCGATGTTCACGGACAGACTCCCCAACCTTTGACCTCAGCTCTCATATTGGAGATAAAATTGACAACGAAAACGAATCCTGAAATTTCATGCATTCAGTGCTTCGACATCTTTCTGTGCAGACGACTTTTTGTTATGTATTTCGGGAAAGGGTAACGGTATTCACTCAGAGTTTGGGTTGTGGTATCTTGTACTCAGTTCAACCCAGCAACAAGCTTTGTATACACCTCCAGGAAATCACTCGGAGACAGGTGAACCTAGTTTGTTTGTCAGCACAGGCGTCAGCAGCCCACAGACTGCCTGGATTTTTGTGTGGTTTTTTTCTCTGTTTGCTTCTTTTTTGGAGAGAGAGGGGTTGTGGGAAGGAGGAGAGGAGAAAGGGAAACGGGGCGAGAACTGAAGGGAACGAGTGAGCGAGAGAGAGATTGGCGAAGATAACGAGATATCGGAAAAAAATTTGTGAGCAGGTATTTGAAGGCTGGTTAACGAGTCTGACATGTTGCATGCAGTAAGGGGGAGATCTGCGAGATAAATATTCATCAGCCAATAGAAATGGTGAGAGGACAACCTAGCTGCTGGTACTCAAACCCTGATTTGGATTAATTTTTTCCTTCTGAAATCGTTCGGTTGAACTTAGCTCCCTTAACTCTGCTATCAAGATCGGAACGAAAATGAATGAATGAATGCTATTTTGGGAACCACCGACCAGCTGAGGACAAACTGCGAGAAGGGAAAAGGAAGTGGGATGCACGTGACCTCCCTCAGCCTCGTCTCCGGATAGACACCGCGCATGCGCCGACGAACGTCGCGATAGCTGCTGACAGGGTGGCTTGGGGGAGAGGTGAATGGAACTGATTATCGCGGCCAGGCGTAAGGGGTCAGTGAGGTGGAATGCGAAAGGTCACGTGCGCCTCTCGCGTGACTTCGGGGCTGACGTCAGCGTTTTGGTTACGAACGTTCGCGGCGATGGATTTCAACGGTATCTGCGAACTCACCCTCCTCCCCAGCTCCTCCCCTTCCCCCTCCCCACACACCATCTCTTGCCCCCAATCAGCGTAAATGAAGCGTGACATAGCTGGAGCTTTTTCTGGTGAGCAAGTTTGATTAGACGTAGACCTAGACATAGACAAACTCCTTTCTGTTTTCTCTAAAACCGCGTACACCAGACAGTTCTCTGTTGTTATTATTACACCTCGGACAAAGCCAGCTTGCCTTCAATGTGCCAGCTATAGCTTTTATTTTCAATCAACAGACACGCATACAGGAGACAGACAACCCTAGATATAAATAGAGAGAGAAAGGGGTGGTGAGAACAAACAACAACAACAACAACAACACCACCACCACCCCAACAACAAGAGTTTGACGAAAAGCATTGCAGGTAGCACACGGAAGCTTTGATAAGATACCGTGAAGCACGATGGAACTACACAAAATCACAAACGAGCCAGAGAATTTTGAAATATGTTAAATCACGTGTTAGTTCGTCACGACAAGCATCCAATCAGTCACGTGGAGTCGTGCTGGCTATGCTGCCGATCGTCACGTGCTCCATGTTTTCATGGTGTTGTTTCGCCTTCTCCAGAACCCTAAGCATCCAGACTTGGGAGAAACAACAAAATAATTTAAAAAAAAATGAAAGTAAGGTAAAGGTAGGAGCTGGCTAAACCCAGCAACATCATGACACTTCCCAGAGCAATTTTCTCTCCGCAGCACATGGCTGCTATATAATTCTGCTTGTTTCTCCGAGCTCCAAAGGATGCTTCTGCTGTGTCATCTGTTTCTTGACCTTCACAAGCGCCGCCATGCTGACGAAGTTCCCTGCAGCTTCCAGAAACAAGACTACAGTGATCTGCAGCAAATAAGTGGTTAAAGTTGTACACATCATACTCAAAGAGAAACTGGAAAGGTTTAAAATACGAGAGCGAGAGAAAAAAATAATAATAAAGGTAGAGATGCACAGGAAGACAGATGAAGAACGCATGAATAAATACATCAAAAAAGAGAAAGAAAAAGAACAGACTAGCGGAGAATAAAGAGAAAAACACAGAGATATGTATAATACATGTATAAGCACAATATCTTTTTATATCTCTATCTCACACGCACACAAGAGAGAGAAGATGTTACCAGCAGGAGGAGGCAACCCCATGAATAGCTCATTTGCTTGGCAGCCTGCAGATGTCTGGTTTTTATCCGCGATTAGGAAACAGCGGCAAGTATCTGTAAGTAGAAGATTCCCCTTTTTTTCATGATTTGTACCTGCGCTTCGTCCTACTAGCAGTGATGCAGTTCACGAACATGCGGAGCTCGTGCTTGCCTCACGTGGGAGGGACGCTGGGGGTAAGGGGGAGGGAGTGGCCGCACCAGTTAGGTCAACTCCAGGGGTTTGCAAATTGTGAACTGGAATGAATATTAGGGTAACATTTTGTCACTAAGGATGGGACCGAGTTTTTGTAATTATTATAATTTTTTTCTTGTCGATTTTCCCATCAGTAGAGAGAACATTTCCTCGCCCTCTTGCGGCTAAACTCAGGGCACATCCCCTTCACTCGGTCCTTCATTAACACGTGACCTTCCAGTTCTGACCCAGTGGCACAATTTTGTTTGGGCTTGCGGCTAGTAAACTACCGATTTTCTTAGTCATCAAGTTGTGATAAGAGGAAACGGCTAAGGAGGTAGAGTATGTCTAGTGAAACTTATTTAGCAATATTTAAAAAGCTTCGAAATTCAACCTAGAAGTTGGAAATCTGTGTAAGGTTTGTCGTGCTTCTTTTTATTTTGTGATTTTTTTTTCTAGTTTGATTATCTTTTGACACTGCTTTTTTGGGCGGGGGTTGTTTCAGAGGTGTGTGTTTTGTTTTTGGACCACTCTTTTGGCAAGAGAAAAGATATAATAGTCGTTTCAATTTCGTTTCATAATTTCATACTTTTTCTTTAAAAAAGTCAACTCAGTTCGGTTTGCAACGAACATCTTCCTCCCTCCTCACCTCTTTCATCGGGCGGTTAGGTGAGGCAACGGTTGGCGCCATTGTCCTCGATACAGTGAAGATTGGTTGTGCTGGGTTCAAATCTCGTCTCGGGCACACTGTTCTTTCGCTGCATGTGTCATCTGTTTACAGGGCTGAGTGCTTTGCCGTGTGATAAAACTTTACTTGCTGGCGCTGCGTAGAACACCAATGCTCCCCCTTCCCACTTTTTTCTCTCTCTGTCAAGTTCCACTGTCTAAATACTGACAACCAGATGGCTGTAGACGCAAGAGAATTCTTTCTTGTAGACGCTCCAGACTGATAAGACAAATATTCAAGTCTATCAAATCAGGAATCTACACTCCGGGAAAAAAACCTTGATATGATCATGATCCTATTAGTCCTTTAACCCTCCGAGACCTACAGCCAGTGTGACCTGACCTCAGATGAATGTCGGAGGCAACATGCTAAACAAGCTGGCTTCTTGTAGCATCAGACTGCGATTACAATCTTGATTCCCCGCCTGTCGTATTAGATATTTACAACAGGACATGTAGGCGTTTGCTCCATCGCAGAATCTTCCCTCCAGCTTTGCTTGCAAGTCAGTTTGTAACAGCTTGATGTACAACCATGCTTCGGTTAGAACTGAAGCAATTACCATACTAACATATTAACGGTTAACCCGAGATAACAACTTTAAAAAAAAAAGTATCCAGTTGAGTTTTTTTTAAAAAAAATATTCATTCCTGTGCCTCGATTTAACAAAAAGAAAATTAAAAACAAAGCTTGATCATCTCCAAAATAAAAAAAAAGAAAGAAAGAAGCAAATTTATTTTTATGACCGTCCTGTTCGCATCCTTTGACTGACTAAGAAGTCCGCAAATATCTCTGCCATGTTAGAACCTGAACCTTCTCCTGACCGCGACCCCAGAGTTCAATCAAGCAGCAAGTCTGATGCACATGCTCGATCAGATGTTCCAGCAAGCGCGGAGTAAATATTTACAGGAAGGCAGCAGTCACAGACAGTCTGACAGTTTCTTTCATGCGCTGTTTGGGGGAAGGAGAAGATATTTTCCAGGCCGCCTGAAGAGATAACTCGCGTGAGCAAGTGTAACTGGCTTATCACCCTTGCCATGTTTATGCTGAACATACAGTGAACACGATTTCAACTTGCTTCGCCGTGGTGTTCAACTGTTTATACTTCTGCTAGTACAGCTGTGACGACAGTGTCGCCGCCACCAGGTTTATTGCTGTTGCGGGTACTGAGATTAGTAAGGGGTAGGGGTAGCTGTAGAGATGTGCGAACCTATGAAATGTATGGATGAGAAACGCGAACAGAAAAAAAAGAAAAAAAAGGACATTTGAGACCAAATTCCTGAGATAATGGCTCCGAATTTTCAACGTGAACAGTAATACTAATATGGGTGGAGCACAGTCGCCACACCCGTGATCTAACGAGTACCCCTCCTGGCAGCCAAGTGGGGCAAGCGGGTCAAGTTTGGCCGAGTGACGAGCACGGCGATAACCAACCAACCGATTGCCTCGACACATCAGTCTCTGTAAGACAATCCTTTAACGGAGCTTGGAATGCAGTCGACGCAGGAGTGAAAAAACAAAATAAAAAAACAACAAAAATTATGAGCTAACACAAAAGAATGAACAGTACAAACCAAAGCAGGACATGTTTTCCACCTCCCAGAACAGATCTTGTTACCTGCTGCGTCTAGCCAGCTAGGATGAATGAACGAAAAAATGTGTGTGAGAAAGGGGGAGAGGGATACAGAAAATTTCTTGTTTGCTGTTTCCTAAAGTTGAAAGCGAAGCTACTCTCACACCCTATCCCCCATCCTTCCGAATTGGCTTTGATTTGGAGAAGCTGCAAGACCCAAAAGTTGCAGAAGTCATCAAGAACACATTTGGAGGAAAATTTACAGTGCTAAACCTGGTAGACTGTGATGTAGACATCCTCGCGGGAAACATCACAGAGATGCTGCTATCAACAGCTCAAGAGGCTCAAGGGCGACAAGGGAATAAGAAACAGCCATGGGTAACGAATGACATTCTAGGTCTCTGTGACCAAAGGAGGGCCTCGAAGAAAGAAAAGAAAAGCAAACCCGAGGCAGCTACCAAATACAAAGAAGTGAACTGTGCCATCAGGAAAGAGATGAAGGCAGCTATGGAGAGCTGGATCGAGAGCCAGTGCCGGGACATAGAGGATGGAATGGTGACAGCAAAAAGGCCACCAATGACGCTCACTAAGACCAGGAACCTATACTCTCAACAGTCAAGTTACTGGTCTTTTTTTCTTTTTCTTTTTTTTTTTTTTTTTTTTTGTCAAGGCATTTTGAAGGGTAGAAGGGAAGAAAATACTGGACTGGTCGAGCTGTACAGGACCTGCTGACTCGCCCACAATAGGCAAGTGGCGGCCCTGTCTGCTGCCGCGTCTGCCCATGTCATCCCCCGAACGACAGACTGAATGAATGAACAGTAAATTACCTATCTTGACCTACACGGACACACACACATATCTTTATACAGATGTACACCCACTCTTTATTTTAAAACTATTGTATCTTTTAAACACATCGCACAATATATACAATTGCTGTCTCTCTTTCTCTCAGACATACACGTTTCTACGCACATACACATTCACAAATGAGCTCAATGACCACGGAGGAGGAAGAAGAAGAAGAAAAGAAAAAAAAACCTGAGCAACAAGTCGTAAATCACACTTCGCGGCAGTTTCAGCGCCTGCGAGCGGCAGCTATCACTCCCGGCCTCTGACCCTTAGCACAGTGAAAACGCATTCCTCTCCTACTATCGGACCTATCTCACGTCACGTGACCCTTGAAATCCAGCGCGCTGCGCATCCTCATCCAAAGTCGCTCGCTCGCGCATTTTTGTGGCACGCCTTCACACACAAACACACACACTCTCTCACTCACACGCACGCACGCACGCAGGTACTTGAATAACCAACGGCCAACATCTTGCATTGACTCCTCATCCTCTCAGAAGCAGGCACCAGACTGTATCGCGGTGCTCTGACTGTAAACTTCTCACCTGCAACAAGAGGATTGTGGTGTTTATACGTGTAAACGTGTATAGACAATACACTTACCACCGTTGTCTACCGCCAAGAGATTCCGGTGAGCGGTCAAAGTCCGGATTCTATTTCCGCGAGACGACAAGGCGTGCATAGGTTATTATCGCTCGCAGGCTTTTAGAACGATATAGGAATGCTTGATCTGACATTTCAATTTATCACCACACAAGAAAAAAGAGATATAGAATTTCCATTGCCAATAACCTCGTTATCATCGCCTTCTTCCTCCAACACAAACAGTTGATGCACGTGGCTCGTGTCTGTAGATGCTCTGCTGTCTTGGCTCGTGCCAGGCAGGCTGCTTCACTCCCTTGGTGAGAAAATGAGTGACTGTGGTGCTGAGAACACGTCACTGTGACTGTGGTGCTGAGAACACGTCACTGTGACTGTGGTACTGAGAACACGTCACTGTGACTGTGGTGCTGAGAACACGTCACTGTGACTGTTACACGTTACTGCTTCTGCTGGATAAAGGACCGCCCGAGACATATATCTTTAAACACTTTAGTTTTGTAACGGCACCATAGCTTTTCGGAGCAAGCGAACTTAAATCTGCAAAATAAATAAAAGGGGATAAAAAATAAACAAAACAGTTTTTGAAAAACATCTACAAGGTTCTCGGCGAGCTCAAGGCGTATATCTGTCTAGACACTGACAGGTCTGCTCGTGGCGGTACCAGTCAAGCGGTAAGGTGCTCTGTTTCTCTTCACACAGGTGTAGGTGCGCGCTTATCCAGGTGTCACCCAGTTCTAAACACACGCGAGGTAGAGCTCACAGACTGCGCAGACAAACCGAGTTCAACAGCCGATTCAGCAGCCGGGAAGAAAGAGAGACCGCTGTAACTACTGGACCAGTGGTGGGAGGAAGAGTAATAGTCGATGTAAGTGTTGGGTGAGAACACAACGGTCATGGCATTCGGTGTCGCCAGCAAAGAAAAGAGTTCCAGACAAAGTTCTTCGTGAAGGGAGGTACCTGCCTGAGTGTAGTTCTCACAATCAGATATTTGTGGATTGGAAACAGAGACTACAAGATAGTGTAACGTGAATGGTTCCAGAAGAGACGTCTGGAAGGTGGACGTGAGACCACCAGGTGGCGCGAGTGTGCAAAGCAGATGAATGAAGTGGGTGGGGACACTGCAGCGTGGACCCAACACTTGCCAGAAAGTCACCGCAGCAACAGTCAGTTCGATTCTCAAGCTCGTGGATCTCTGAAGTCGTCCTGACAACAATGGTGAGTAGAAGTTGTTTTCTCTGAGTGCGTGGGTCTGTTGCTCAGTGAATGTACATTCAACACCTATAAAGACTTATCTCCACTTTCATTGTTTCTATTACTCAATCTCTCGTTCTCTCTTGCTGAAAATTGTTCGTCTCACTCCATCTGTCTTTATCCACGTCAGGCTTCTCATCTCTTTGTGACTAACACTACGGGTAGACTACTTGTCATGACTCATCCCTCGTTCAAACCATTTATTGTCATGTCTACCACCACGTAAATATTTCATATCCTGTGATGACTAATATCAGGTTATAACTTCTCACCCTCGTGACACCTCTATCACATTTTTCATTGTATACTTCTATACTTCTGTTTGTATTCTCTCCCTGGTTAGAAAGTTCAGTAGATAGAAATATTTGAGACATGATATGATGCTGGCCTAACAACTAACACTATCTACGTCTGCTTTTCGGTCTTTCGGCACAAAGTATTCAAACCCATTAGTGCACCTGAAAGAAAAACAGTTAACGCAGGCAGAAACACAGATCTTTAACCTTTTCCTTGCAGAACCTTAAAAAATTATTACTTTCGTTCTAAACATATAATTTACAAGTGATGCGGTAAAAGCCACCATTGCTTGTCTCTGTAACGGGTTTTCCCCCCAAAACAATAATTTTTAAGTTTTTGTAATATCAACGATTGGTTCGTGTAGCTGTAAACACAGACCCACTTTGTGTACCCAGCACCTGGGTCGTAAACACAGGCCTACTCTCAGTCTATCGGCCAGAGGTCCACGTGCCCCAATCTTCACCCCAGGGGTTCTGTATCGTGGCACTGCTGGCCACATGAAGGGTGTGTTGGGGGGAATGGTAACGGGTGGATTGCAGCAACGTCGTAAACTGCAGGAAGTGAATTATCTGAATCATCGTCGCTGTTTCTGTTAGTCCATCATTGCTCCCTGAAGACATGCAGGGAAACCTGGCGGGTAGGAATCAGTGCTAACTGCAAACATGGCTGCCACGAGTTTCAGGGAATTAGACAGGTAAAGAAGTTAGCGTATTAAATAATGAAAATAACTCAACAAGGGCAGTTACAGATTAGGAACAGGAGAGCGGCATGCAGGGAACTTTGTGTTGATATTCACGAGAAGGTCTCTCCTGCAGAGGTACTCAGGGAAGGGAGAGAGAGAGAGGATAGAACACGTGTAGGGGAAAGGAGGTATACAAGAATGAAATTTCAGAATACCACCACCACCATCTAATAAAAAACAAACAAACAAAAAAAAACAAAAAACGATTGCGATCAGTGAGAATTGTGTTTACCAGGTGGGTGTCCCACCGACTTTTTTTTCGTATGCGTGTTATTTTTTTTTTCAAATACTTTTTAAGTACGCCAGCAGCAAAGTGAATCTTCGTCCGCTAATTCTTTACTGGGATGAAGTCTGTTCATAAAACTGTGATTGCTTGCTTTGTAATGCCATCTGGCTGGATCACGTGACATGACTCGAGCATCACATCCGCTGTAAGAGTTATCTCTCCTAGCGTGACTTGTATGTGTGTGTGTCTGACATTTCGTCTCCAATGGCTTTCCCTAACAGTTACTGTTGATCTTTGCTCGTCTCAGCTTGTTTTCTTGTAAAACTTTCTAATGTTTTTATACTGCACATAAAATTAAGTCATTTAAACTTTTGCATTAACTAGAATCCTCCTTCACAGTTTTGTCCACAACTCTACTATCTCCTCTTTTTCGTAGCTGGAATACGGTTGCTTGCTTCAAGGAGAACCATATACGTGAAAAATGGAACACTATTTTTCAAATAAAAACAGGAGGACAGGAAGATGGGACACAGAAAGATGGCAAATCAATGCCACACCAGAGATAAAATATCCACAGAATGCGAATCAGAGGCAAAAGAAAATTAAGAAGAATTTTTCTGAACCGTAGTGAAAACGCTAAAAAAGCTCCCGCCTACCACATTATTTTAACACGACTAACAAAAGAACTGATGCTGAATGAAACTTTAAGCCAAAATTAATAGTAAAGTCATCAAAAAGATGAAAAGCCCACAGTAGGCGTTAAGGCTTGTTATTTGGGATTGACACGTACATTGTAAAAACACACTCGTCAGAAGACAAGAGACTCAAGAAAGAATGTAATTGTTACCTCCAAAACAGAAAGGAAAGCCAAGACAAGTAAAAGAAAGCAAAGAAAAAAAATCTGAGACGGAACTTTTACTGGCTAAGAAATAATAAAAAACAGAATTAAAGAAAATGTAATAATCCAGTAAAGGGACGCAACCAGTGATGAAAACGAGAGGAAATTAAAGGACGACTCATGGGGGATGATGTCTTTCAAGAAAAAATTGATATTAGTGACAGTCAAAAAGAAGACTCTTTGCTTAATACACAGTACAAGCAATAAATAATTGGTTCTTGAAACAACCCGGCGATACAGTGTTGTAATTTAGAGACAGAATCGCAAGTTACTGATCTTAGTAGAAGGAGATGATTGTTTGAACTGGTTCATTACCCAGATGGGGTGAAACAAAAAAAACATGCAGATGAACCTCTAAAGAAAAAAAATCACTTAAATTAAAAGAAGTATTTTTCCATGCCAGAAGTTTTTTTAATCACTAAAATCCATTATTCTGTGCAAAGAATTAGTTTCTCTTGTCTGTATTTAGTCTTATCCGGTTGTCTTCGGTACAGAATGTATTTTTTTTTTCTCTATAGGTATAATTAAGAACAGAACTCTTGTGTAGATTATGAACCACTACTCGCCGTCATGACATCAAAGGGGGACAATGTAAATGTCTTGGATTATCTCCTACTGCAGCCGCCGCGAGAACTTTAAAACTTGTATTTTCCATCGCGCAAATGCAATAATATCTTTTAACTCAGCAACAGCTTTCTCTTAACGAAATAAGAGGCTTTAACCGACTTTCTCGCCACGAGACCTGTCTGGCAGGAAGAGGAAACGAGTCTGCAGCAGGCTGCTGCTCGCGCTGCTCAGTTTAGCCCGTTATCAGCAGTTATCCCTTGCAGATGCCGTTTACTCCAGTGCCGTGACTGGCTTCAGTCCAAGCGATAGGACACCACCACAGAAAGCACTTACATCTGAGGTGAGGGTGAGGGTGAGGTGAGGGTAGGGGGTGAGGGGAGCTTGTTTGGCTGATGAGTAACGCTCACTCCTCCGCCGATCCTTCATTGTTCAGGTTCATTCACCTCTCCTCTATCCACAAACCCCAAGAAGTGCGTGGTATGACGACCGGAGACAGGGTCGTGCAGAGACATCGACGTCCTCGTTCAAAGAGGACGTGACAGATGGCTTTTGAAGTGTTGACCGCACGCGGGTTTGGCGAGCATCTTTCAGCTGTGGCGGAAGTTGCGTTAAGTGGGGGAGCAGACGGAGGATGGAGTCAGCTTCCGGGCACTAGTCTCATTCTTGAAGGTTCCGGCGCATTTTTTTCTTGTTATGCTTGGTGAGCTTGGACTGAGAAAATCAAACACGTTGAAGTGAGAGAGAGAGAGAAAGAGAGAGAAGATGTGAAGTATTCTTAATCCTGTAACAACATACAAAAGTTCTGATCCAGGGTCCATGAACTGTCTGAACACGAAAAACCTACAACCTGCTCAAGCAATTTTTGTTCCATCCTCCAACGCGAAACTCGAGCAACGGCCATTAAAAATCTCAAAAGATTCGCAGGCAACCTCCACAGTACTTGTTAGAGACAGCAAAAGACTTCTTATCCTATCATGATTACTACCTTCTCATGAATATCCTGTCAAGACGTATTACCCTGCTACGTGAGGCACAAGTGTCAGGTTGATACTACTTATCCTACCGTGAGTAGCACCGCATTAAGACTACTCATCCGTGACGATGTCTTCATGACTAGGTCTGTTGTGACTAGTATTGTTAAATGCATGTTATTACTAAAACCAAGTTGACTTTTGTGTTGACTGTTACAACTTTGAGGCTATTTCTCCTGTTATGATTAATAATAGGAAGGTCATTGCCCTGTCATATCACGTGACAAATATTTTACGGTGTTTCTTGTACAAACCCTGTTCGTTCTCTCCATATTAGGATATATGCCGCGGGATGTCTCGTGTCATTATATAATATCTATTATTTGCTGAGCTTTTGATTCCAATGGATTTTTCAAAAAAAAAAATTTTTCAATAAGACGAAAAAATGATCATCAAAGAAAGACCGGCGTCTGTTTCATTGAGCGATGACTAGCAAAGTAGAAGAACTTCATCTCCTTACATCTATTTCTGGGTTAGTCTTGAAGATGTTCCTACTTTCGCTGGAGTAACAACACAGAACAAATCTTTATGTAAGGAGTTTCAGGCGTTTTAATCAATGTTACCTAACATCGCGGAAAAATCTGGTCACGTGGTTGGAGCTTCAATAAGAATTTCATTATTTGCCCGTTGAACTATAATTTCTATTTATCTATGAATATTATGTTATAATCAAAAGAATTGTTGATACGAATCTTAACAAAAGTGGAAAAGGATAAATACAACATCAGTATTTTTGTGGTGGTGATCGCAGTGCGCGTGAGGATAAAGGGGATGGGAGTGTGATGAGCTAATGGCATTTCTACAAAATATTTGAAGATGACCCATGCTGCTGATGTTTCTAAAAGTCGGAAGTGTTGAATCCTTTTTACAAAGTTATCTATTTTTCTCATTGCCATTTCTGTGTCATTGTTTGATATTAAATAATTCTTTTGTGGGATAAATTGTTTGTCATATTTCCGAGCTTGGCTTTTCCATATTTTTATTTTTGCTCTGTCCGTGCTTTATTGCCGAGCTAAACGTGTTCCTCGTTTGAGAAGCCATCCCTAATAACGATTTACAAACATCTTCTGCAAATTCTGGCAGAAAATAGGATGGTGAAGCTGACAGCTTTCTTGTTAACAAGCCAGGGTAAGGACAAGCATTCCTTCTGCTTCTCTTCTTTATAACAAGTAACAGCATTTTGGTCGACGTGTGTGGTTTGTGGCCAATGATGGGGGAGGAGAGAACATGTGTAGTACCTTGATCCTAATTGTGGGACACGTGTGGATGGAGGTGTGATACTTATACTGTTGAAGTCTACTTACTCATAACTGGCCAGGCTTTGGCTTGAGTGGAATTTTTACAGATCACATCATTAAATATGTGACAGAACAGCACGATCACCGCTTTCCAGCTTCACAGCAAGAAGAAGATTAACAATTTTTCAGAGCCCAGCAGGATGCAATTTCCGAGAGTTTTTTCACCTGCCAGCCCCAAGATGCAATTGTGCGGACTGTGTCTCGGCAGATTAAACACAACTTGCCGGCCAATATTCAAAATAAATTTAATTTTGTCCATACGCCTGTTGTGGATCAAATGCAACAAAACAGAGAGGGATTGTAGGGAAGGGTCAGAGGGAAGTGAGGTTGGAGGGAAGGAGTGAGGGAGAAAAAAAGGTGTCCCCAGAGCATTCGCCTGTTCTGTATGTTAGGGTGATTCTCTCAATTTTTTATCGGTTCATCGAACAAATGAAATATGATTCATTCCCGTTAACTGCTAAGCAGGCCATCCATTCCCACTCTATTCCATGTCCATGATGAAAATGCTTGTAACTGGCCTGAGACTAAATCACAGAAATGTCAACAGAAAAGCAACGGTCGTGAGTGTTGATCAGCGTCCCTGACACACATACACAGAGAAAAAACACACACACTTTCGACAGAAAACTTCACCAGAAAACCTAATCCGCCCACAAAGTGGAACATTATTCCGCGAACGTCGAGCAAAGCAAGAAAAAAATTCAACTGTCCAAACCGCATCACAGACGTTATGCTGATGGGAAGATGCTGCTGATGGTGGTGATGGCGCAGGTGAGACGGGGAAGACTGGTAGTTAAGACAAATAAAAACAACTTTAGACACAGTTGGATGTGAGCAGCAAAACTGCGTATAGCCTCGCTGTGAATTTGTCGCTGCACACCACTCACTCTTTTTAACGGCCCCTTCTGACGGCGGATATTTCGGCCGAAGAAACACGTCTTGACAAAGTTAAAAGTCTTTACTTTTAAAAAAAAAATAAGGAAAAGAAGAAAAATGCTAAACCGAACTATCTAAAACTTTCAAAAGCTTTCAAAAAAGTCCGTCAAGGCATTAGAAATGTGTGTTAATTCTTCTGGGACCTGCTACGGCGACAGACTTCCAATTACTTCCAAAGACTCTTTAGCTTGGAAGGAGAAGGTTGGGGAAGGGGATGTTAAAGACTTGTACACGACGAATGAAAAAAAATTTTCTGTGCATCCGGGAGGGAAAGGGTACCTGACGCCCCAGGAAACGTGGGTTGAGGGTTGTCGAGCGTCAGATGCCCTGATGCTAAGACACGTTGAACCTATGAAGTTCTCTCTCTTCTCCTTTGGCCATTCCATAATGTCACCTCTGTAGTTGTTAACCTACTTCACTGGCTTTGCACTGAATGGAGTTGTGACGCTTGTAACGCATGTGATGAGCAAGACTGACAAGAACGGTTGGGGAAGATAAACGCGTACCTTGAAAATCTCGTGTTACCTCCACTTACTTCCGAGAAATCGCGTGCTGACGCGGGAGTTTAGTTCAGGAAGCAGCAACGAGGGGGACATTAACGAGAGAGGAGGAAGAAAGACAGAGAGAGACAGAGACAGAGAGAGACAGAGGAAACCAATTAGCTCCTGGCGTGGGTGACCACATTTTCTCCGCCATCTATAAAATAATTACTTCTTCTTACTAAACTCAGTGATTGACGAAATAACGAGACAGAACTAGACTCTCCAGCCATTTCTAGTCACAATTAGTGTTGTTATTTTCAGCGAGTGAAGGAAAGCCCACCACGTGTTGTGAAATGTTAGAAACAAAAGGAAGGAATAAACAAAAAAAATGTTGGGCACGAAAGCTTGGTCTGTTAAATGATGTGTCATTCAAAGGAATTGTGTGGTGGGTGGGTGTGAGAGAGAGAGAAAGTGAGTAGAGGGGAGAGAGAGGGGGATAAACAGAAAAAGAAAATTGAGACTGGAAATATCATAGAGGAGGAGAGAGAAGAATGAAGGAAGATAGGAGGTAGATGCCCAACACACACACTTCCCATTTGCAGCAGACAGTAATGGTGGAGGGGAAGAAGGAGGGTAGGAGAGGGGTGTCTGCAAAAGACTAAGGGGAGCCATTGCTAATCACGTCCACGTCGTTATCGCTGACGATGTCTGTGTCGGAAGCCAAGACGCATAACTCGTCCGTCCTCCTCTCGCGCTTCTCGCGCCTGCCAAACACGTGCACGTGTGAGGTCGTGCTCCTGGGCAGGACTCGCAAGTCGAGACGAGCACGCACCTTACCTCACGTGACGTATGACACCACTACCACCGTTATTGCTGCTGTCAATATTATTTTTCTTAGCATTATAAAAAGAATGGCCATAAAGAGAAGGCTGGGAATAATGACAGCAACGATAACAACAAAATATTTAAAAATAGGACATTCCACACGTAAAAAATAAGGCAGCAAAAAGAATAAAAGCAAACAAATAATACAAGTAAACAAAATACAACACTACTCTTGTCCCTCTAAGTAGAAAATAGAGTGAGGATAGGCATTCTAGTTCTCCTCCCTGTATTTATTTTAGCACGTCAAGCGGTCGTTAGCACAGCGTGGGCGCCATCTGGTGTGCGCAGTATAATCAAACTGACGATTGGCTGACTGTCCTAATCAACAATCGCCCGGATGTTCCTTTTCGACCTTGCTCCGGAAGTAGTCCTGGTGTTTTCTGCGAGACTGTGGCGCCGTCTTTTGGCTGGGACAGGTGACTGAGCATGACATTATGAATTCTGTGAAACGCAAAAGATAAGAATTATGTCAGTCAAAGGAAGTTACACACGTTTCCTAGCAGATGCAACAACAACAACAACAACAACAACAACAACAACAACAACAACAAAGTAACGCATAAAAAAATACATCCAATCATTTACAATCCTTCACAAACATAAATGCGCAGTACAAGTCAGCTTTATTTGTCTGAATCAGAAAGCATCTCACGCAGATTAAGTCAGTACACAGCGCAGGAAAATAACAGACCGATGGATTCAAAGTACAATGGAGTCATTGGTCGAGAGCAACTGAAGGATGGGCAGTCATCTTCACCAAACATCAGACATACGTATCTGAAAATATCTTGGAATATTTAGAGCTACCTCTGCTGTTCCTACCTCAACCGTTGTTATTTCGTCTCCTCCCTGACCTCCTCCATCGCCACCACATTTACCACCACGATGGCGTCAAATTACAAACTAACTTTCAAGTATCTAGAAGCCAAGTCTCAGCCAGTGGCTAGAATCATTGGCCGCCACCAAACGATCGAGGATGCGTGAGAAAATGACGGAGTGTATTCACTGGAAGGAGGCAGAAGATATTCTGAAGGCGGAAGCAGCCATTCGTCCGGAATCTGGCTCAGGGACAGGCGATCAGAGGAGAGAGGCACGGGGTTCCTCGTCAACAAGAAACAGAGGAAATTATCGAGGGAACCTCGTGAGTAAGAGGAAATGGAATGCACGCACGCCGCCTCGGTAGTCAGGGAGGGAGAAGAAAGAGCTTTCTCTGAATGGGGTCTGAACCCGATGCAGGAGAATCAGCGATTAACGTTCATCTGATTGACTTAATTCAGAAGGATGGAGGATCCAACCCTCGGATCGATGATGAAGTCGGTTCAGGCTGTAAAGAGATTAACAGTGATGATGATGAGGATGAGGAGGAGGAGGCTGATGCTGCTGCTGCTGCTGCTGCTGCTGATGATGATGATGATGATGCTGATGCTGATGATTTATTGCTGGATTATAAAGGTATTACTGAAAGAAGTGGGTTTTCGGAACAGATTTCAAATCTTCCAACCTAGATACCACCGGAAGGAAAATGAGCAGAATACTCAAATAGTGCGACCAGAAAAGGAGGAATGCCATAAATTTCTCTCGTCTGATGCCTGCCACAGCAGGAAGAAGAGACAAGAGAAGAGATAATTTCGTTTGGAAGCATTTTATCTTTTCGGCTTGACAGATAATTCTCGTGTCGAAAACGGAATAAGGATTAAAACTGAAATTGTGATAAAAAGATAACAATCAGGACTAAAGTTCTGACACTTACTAAAAGTTTCAATTTGATATTTTCATTAAAGTTAATTAATTAGTCGAATCAATGTCTTTGTAATCCTACACCCCTCGACACCTTCACGTGAATTTTCTTTTCCTGCGAAGTTGGGCGTCTTGCTGATGAGTAAACAATAACTCAACTTAGTTGTTGTTTTTAAGGCCACCATACTCCAGTGACAACACAGTTTTTGTGATTACGTCATGAGTTTGATTATTTTTGCAATTAGACATTTTTGTCAAGTGTGTGTTTGTGTGGGCGCACTCTAGATATCGTTTATTATTATTATTATTATTATTATTATTATTATTATTATTATTATTATTATTATTATTATTATGTTAAAGCTGGAAATGTTTGTCTAACATACTGCTTAGATTATCAGCCGTTAAATTTTGGTTAAGGTATGGTTTAGAAGTAAGAGTTCGGGTTTGAGTATATCATGTCAAGACAAAATATAATGACATTATTCAAATACCTGGCCCAACCAGGTGAGGAGATAATGTGTGTGAAGGTAGAGGGTTGATGTCGCTTATGTCAGGAAGGGGGAGAGGAGCCCGGAGAGGTTACTAACCCCACTGGCAGAGGATGACGACTGTCTGATGATGCCAACGGGTTGCGGTAGACGTGAACAGTCCAGGGTGAATCCGCGGTCACGTTCACGTTCATCACGTAAACACGAGCGCTTCTGTAGAGCCAGGTGGATATACTTGTCTTATTCAGGTTCAGGTGAGCAGTAATCTTTCACTTAGCTCTTTATTGCAGCTGACGCTCAGAGCGTCGACCTTCTGACGGTATTTCCAGTGTCTGGCTTGCTCTGTAGACAGGTGTTTATTTGGGGCAGTGCCTGAATTACTTATGTGACTACGAATGTAGCTAAACGTTTGCGAATCAAATATATGCTTTTGAAGAGGATGATGAGTATAATGATTATCATATTACAATTATTATAGCATTTTTTATTACTAAATATCTGTTGCTGTTCCTGCTTCTTTTGTATTTTGTCCATGTTGTCTATTTTTGTGTTCGTTGATCAGGTGGACTAAAGTGTTTGGGTGTAATGAGTTTGTGTTTATGTGTGAGCGTGCTTGCACGGTGGAGATAATTTCTGTAGATTTTTCTGTAAACGTCAAGGGACGCATGTGTATGTTCCAAATGTTATTATTATTATTATTTATTACTTATGTTTGGGTCTTAGAGCAAAATCCTTATTCCTATGATCGTTGCAACTGAGAATACATTTCGTTCTCTCATATCGCGTGGTTGTATGTAAATATCATCAGAAGCGCTCCTACTTTCTTGTGTCTGCGACATTGAGCAACTGCATTCCTGCACCCTAGTTTCTGCCATAAAGACGTACCTGTATTTATGTATCACATTTCTGTAGCAGATGTCGCTAGAGATGACATTAATGGTCTCCATCCTACGCCCTGTCGTAAAAACCTTTCTGTATGAAAGCATCCTACATCCAGTCTGCCTTCGCACTGTCCTCAGCTGTCATTACATGCATGCGCAGTATCTGATTGTCAAAGGTTAGCACAATATCATATTCTTCGTGTTCAGAACTTGTTTTGACCACTTTTGACATTGAGATGGAAAGAAAATAGGAATCAGAAGAAGTTGGGCGTGTGGGTGTGTGTGGGCATGTGTGGGTGTTCCGATGTAGTCTCCCCCTTGATCCGGTCGGGAGGGCAGGGATGGGCCAGGAACATGACGGGTTTTTTTTCTCGTTGTCGTCGTGTGAACTAGCGACTATAATTAATTAACGAAGCCCCGACCAGACAATCTGTGAAGTCCTGTCCAAACCTAATCTCTTATGTTCTAACGAGACTTAATTAGTGTAGTGCTGACCAGACTTAATCTGCGAAGTCCTGCCCGGACGTAATTAGTGAAGTCCTGACCAGACTTATCCTATTCAAACCTGTCAAGGTTGTTGTTTTGTTTTTATTTGTCATTAGTGTGCGAGATCTTTCTAGGGCTTTGAGAATGGCAGCAACCGGAAGACTGACTGTTGTGTCTGTGTTTATTTTCGTATTGAGGCTGCGGATGTGACGGAAGGATCTTCATTGAGGACATTCAAGAGAACGAGACGGTTACTGCTAGAAGCTTTCTTTTATGTGAGAGATCACAACTGAAATGTCTCTAAACGTATATATGTAATAATTAATATTTAATACTTATTTAATAGTTATTAATAATAATTATATATATATCTCACTAATTTCATTTTCTGCGGACTATATTTCATATTATAATGCATGAGGGTGCGTCATAAAGGCAAAATGACTTCATGAACATTAGGCACATTGACGTCATAAAAATTTAGGCATAGTGACGTCATAAACAAAGCATATTGACGTCATAAACATTAGGCATAGTGACGCTATTTCTGCTTCCATTCCCTTCCCTCCACGCGCTTCGTTTTATTTTTGCTTCGAACAGCCTCGTTCTGCTGAAGCAAAGCGCGTGCTATGGCGTGAAATACGGGAATGTTTTCGGAGGTTTCTCCACATCATATGACAGAAATCCGTAAAGAATCCAACGATTATTAACTTTCACGTCAGGAGAGTTCATATACATTATTTACGAGCCGAGAAATAAAACTCTTCCCTCCAGAGATTGATCTTCCATTGTGTGTGTGTGTGTGGAAAAACACGAACTCTTCTCTTGGTTACGCAATTATGTTTCCCAGAGTTGTCTTGTCACTCGCGATGGACTTCGCCTTTTTTTTTAATAAAACGATAGGCTTTTAGGGCAACGATAATAAAATTCTGGCGTCATTTACAAAAAGAGAAAGAAGAGGAGGCAGAAGAAGAAAACCAACAAAACAGCACAGCAGCGCATTCATTCCTGTATTCATTTCTTCATTCATTTATTTGTCGCATGACGTGTACCAGTTGAACGGTTATGCTCGTCCGTCGTTACTAGTCGACGATAGAGGGGTAAACAGCTGGCTGGAGTAGGAGCTGACAGGACTCGGACCTTAAGCATGTCTTGAACGGTGGTCAGCAGGGTTCTGCTTCGGGAACCAAGTGTCTGCCAGATCTTCGAGGCAATGAACTGTCATTTAGATCACGAAGAAATAAACATAGCATGAGAAAGGAACACACTTCAAATACTTTTCATTTTGCAAAATGCTTCCAAAGGACACGGATGAGCTGCTATCGATGGACAAGATGCCGAAAGTCACTGAGATGGCAAATTTTCTCTCTACAAGATTCGTGCGCTTCGCAGGCCATTGGCCTGGTTGGCCATTACTTTTGCACACGAAACCATCGAAGCACCCTCATGCCTTGAAATGTGGAGCGTGTGCAAACACTCTCTCCGTCAAAGTACCATAACCCACCAGAAAACTTGGCAGACATTTTGCCTGTCCAACCACGAGCTAACGACCGGAAGGAAGCATTAAAGAGACAACTCCAGTCTAGAAACAGATAATACTACATTCATGGAACTAAATTGTGCCAGAGGGCCATTGAATACGTCATGAGATTATATTACGGGAAAAATACGTCATCGAGACGGAGCCCGTAAGCCTGTCGTAAAAACAGTTTTATTGGCTAATCTGGCGAGGAAAGAGATAAGAAAGGAGACAAGTATTTCTATTCCAGTGTGCTATGGCTGATAGTTTGATGGGAAGTGAATGATCGTTTTCGTGATGATGGCACCTTCAACAGTTAGCATTTCGTTACATTTTCCACACAAATTACAGATGGGAAAGAGGGAGGGAAAAGGAAAAAAAACTATTTATGTCACGTGACTGATTGATGTAGCGTTCTGACAATTAAAAAATTGTCATTACAAATCTCCCTCTTGATGACTGTAGTGTAATCTCCCTAATAATGACACGTCCTGTTTTGAGTGAAGTGTGTGCTCATTAATATCAGATCTCTCGTCTTCTAGCTTCAGGGGCAAGCAATCATGAAAGGTTATAAAAGTGTAAACATTTTTTATCTTAAATCCTGTACTCTAAAACCACGAGCTTGCCCAACCTCATCTCCAGTTTGAGGTCCGGTTAAGCGTTTGTCACAATTACAGCAGTGATCCGCTGTCTGGGTTGAAGATCTCGTCTTGCACCCTAGTCACCACCCCACATACCCCACACGATGCACCTCCCGTGTTGTAGTCTTGCTTCTTCCTCGTGTCAAAACTACATTTACCACCCCACACCTCGACCCTTAGGTTATCTTAAATACCTTTTTTACTCTGAGAGTTAGGCTCGTCAGTATTTCTCATCATCTCTACATTGTTCTGGTTAAAAAAAACGAGATTGAAAACCGATTGGTCAAGCTTGACAAAGTTTTTACATGATGGTTGTGTGATCTTCGTCAAACAGTTGTCCGGTTAACCTTCTATATCTATCTTCTTTTTTTAAATAAATCAAGGAATCATCTCACGCCCTAGAGACTACTTTCATGGTGTAAATTAAAGGCATCGAGCTTAAAACTGCAAACCTCCAAAGACCGCAACTTCGGTGTAGAAGTTCTCATTCGCTTTATTAGCCATCCAGAAGACCACAAGAACGTCCCAGGCTGACGATCTTTTCCGCTGCTGACGTCCTGTCAGAGCTCTCCAACGCCATCGTGGCGCCGAGTAATGGGACGTCAGTCATGCTGTAGCGGGGAGGTAACCGGCCACCGTGAAACGTCCAAGAGGCCAAAAACTCTTGTCAAGGACTGGAATGAGACGGCAGAATCAGCTCTCTAACATTCGAGCTCCTGGACTTAAAAAAAGAGTGCTGGGATTATCGAAAGAAGTGCACTACGCGAGTTAATCTGATTCCTTCATCAACTCTCTACTTCCATGTCTGGCGCTGAAAAAAAAGCATTTGAGAATTGAAGCACGATAATGCACCTCGCAACCTAGTAATATAACAGCTGATAAAAATAACGAAGTTAAAACTTTCAAAAACTTTTACCGTAACTAAGAATTAAAAAGTTTAGTAAACAGGACGGTAAATAAGATAGTAAGCCTGCAACCTCCCGCCGTCCTTCTCCACTGAAAAGGATAGAAACCGATTTTAATTGCAACCAGAATATATTTGAGTAAGGTAGTAAGAAATACTCAATTTTGGTCTTCTATCCCGAAGAAGAGTTGTAACCAATAATATTTATGTATTTTTTTCAGATCGTCTCGGTAGCTATGACAGAAATGGAGGAACGGGAGGGAGAGTTGTTGAGATTGTGTGACGTCATATCGTTTGCTTTGGCCAGTCGACACCAATAAAACTAACCATGACCATGACTAACCCCAAACCTAAGCCCAAGCACTAGAGCACTAAATAACCACTCTAAATTCCAGGTGACTGTGTCCGATTGGATTGCTTGTGTGACGTCGGTTGTAATGTGTCATGCGCACTGACTGCATCGTTGCAGCCTCTACCTTGTTAAGAAGGAACCATCATTAATTGAAACCAGTCTTGCCCCTTTGCAGTAGCCGTAACCAAGACCAAATGCAACCGTCTTCTGTTTGCTACTCTGTACAATAAAGTTTTGCACTTTTCAATGCTTGGGGGAAAAACTTGAGCGATCTCAGTGCAACACTTCTAGAAACTCTGTACATTGAATGGGGAAAGCAATTTTGGTCGACTTTAAGCTAATTTGAAGTACTTTTGTCCCTTTATAGCAAGCAAACAAAAAACAAAAAACAGAAAGTGACAAACGGCCCACTTGTTTTCTCAACATGTAATATGTAAGTGCACTGTGTGGGTTTAAGATTGATAAGTAACTTTCCATAAATAGACCAGCGGGAGCTACAGTTGAATGTTTTAGCTTGCTTTGCATTTCCAGTTGCTTCTTTTCACGTGAAAGCACGCATCTTTCACAATCAACACTCCAGACGCAATAAATATTGGTGGACTGCTGTCTGTCTGCCGAGACCAACGTTTAGCCCAGGGGTGGGCAACATACGGCCCGCGGGCCGGATCCGGCCCGCGACGGGATTTTGACTGGCCCGCAGACTGTTTCTGGTCGTACATGATAATGTGGCCCATGAACATTAACAAGACAAATCTGCTTTCCAGTCTAACTGATATTCACGTGCAGTCGTTACTGAGGATTTCTATGTCCGACATGCAGCCAGAGTTCAAGCAACTTGCTGACAACTTTGATGGACCGCAGCAGCTGTTGAAGTACATTACCTTAACATCATTAAATACTGTTTTCGGTCTCTATGCTTTAAAATTAAAGTTTACGAGTTTACATTAAACACGATTTATTCCTTGCATATGTAGATAAATACGCGATTAAGGTATTGATCCAGTAATCTGGCCCGCCAAGGACTTCATTTCCCCATATCCGGCCCGCCGACCGGAGAAGTTGCCCACCCCTGGTTTAGCCTCTTGCGAAGTTCTCCGCTGTTAGTTTCGGCGAGCCTAAACAATGAATGTGACTAAACCGGAAGCTATGTATAAACCTGCCTCGTTTTAGTAGTTAATCTGAAATGTGAATAAACCGGAAGCTTTGTACACACCAGCCTCGTTTTAGTAGTTAACTGGAAAAGATTGTCTGCCAGCAGTCCAGTAATACAAGTTCGTTCAATAAACTCTACTGCGAGGCAATCTCAGACCTCGTCCGGGCAATGAAAGGTTCCTCGACTCGTATTCTGACAACGAAAAGAAGACGGAACCTAAAGAACTTCAGTTTATTTCGGTGATCTAAAGTAGACTACTCGTTAAACAATGTAAATTAGTAAAGTTGTGACTGTCCTGGTGTCCTTCAACCCATCGGTAAATTACTATACAGGTCTCGTGACGTTCCCTGCGTGACGTACTTGTGGGTGATACGAGAGGCTAGCGTTTTTTCAAGGGCCTCTAAGCTGTTTTTAGGATGATCGACCAAGGGTCGTGAAAAAGCGAATAAAGGGGAAAACAAAGTATATCGCGGTTTAAGGCATGACATTAGAATGCAAGGATTACTTTCTGCAGGCAGAAAAAGCTTCAGTCAGCTGATTTTCAGGGTTACAAATATTCTGTCAATGCTAAGCCGATCGCATGACAGACACAAGTATTCGACTCAAGTTTTTTGCTTCTTTTTTCCTTTTTTTTTTTTTTTTGGTTTTAAGAAACGACGGCAGCACCACAGAGGACAGAGCTAATGAAAAGGAAGACGAACTGCAGTTTGATATTTGCAAGTTGAAATCCTTGAAATCGACTAGCCTTCAAAGGTTTGAACCTTAAGCCTCGTTTTTTTTTTTCGTTTTTTTTTGCTTAACTCTCTCGCTCGTGTGGAAGGAAGACTCATGTATATGCAATATGAAGATATGCTGTAAGTTAATCAAAGAAGTATCCTCTTTGCTTTGATGTAGAATACAAGAACACGTAGGTCTGACCTACTGTTGATATTTACTGTGATGTTCTTTCGTGTGTGTTTTGTTAAGGTACCTTTTTTTAATTAAAGAAATGGGATTGTTTATTTTTTTCTCAGCAAAACTCGGATCGTATATATTGAGGAATTCTGAAACTATGTAGAGATCCGTCACCGAAACATGTGTGGCAGACAGAAAACCTCCACACGCTTTCTACGCAGACTTAAATTCTTTCATCGTGTAGGTGCTTTTGGCAAAAACAAGGTACTCCACAATATCTTCATTTCTGGTGCACGACAAGTCGTCGCGGTCGTAGTCTATGGGAAAGTAGGTGCTTTGGCAGTTCGCATGGGTCAGCACCGTCGATTCCATTTATTTTAGCTTCGTGAAGACTTTGCCCACATGACACCGATTGTTGTGGTACAAACAAAGTTACTTTCTTGTCCATACTGTAGAAAAAATAGTGCAAATACCGAGAGCTTTCAATACTTCGCAAATAAATCGCAAATAGTTTTGCATCGGTCTCCCAAACACACCTCGCGCACATCTGGCATTCATCTCATACACATTCCGAACAAATCTCGCGGCACGAGGACATGACGAGAAAACGTCGCCTGTGTGTGAGAGGTCGGAAATGAACTTTATTTTAATTAATAATCGGTTTCTCCGCCTCTAACAGCAGCTCTTCTATTTTGTGGATGCTGTCACTACGAAGACTTCCTTTTTTGTTGTTCAGTTCTTTCGTCCTCCGTGCGTCCAATTTGATACCCTTGACCATTTTTCAACAAATTCTGTTTCTGCTCACATCGTTTGTGTAAGATATATTGTTGTTTTTTTTTATTTTTTTTATTTGTTTTTTTTTTTTTTGGCGATATCAAGCCGTCTATTTATTGCGTGGTTTGGTCAGTAATTGCCTCTACATCACTGCTGGCCTCTCCTCTTTCCTTTCGGTCCCAGAGCTGTCATTGCACCCTTCCATCTCTCTGCCGAACTTTCACTTCGTCTCTTTAAACATCTAAATAAAAAACCCGTTTTTATTGCCCCTTGCCTCTTTCAAACCATTCATTACTGGAACCCGATCCATCCTTGACCAGGTTCTTTTAACAATTCGAAGGCTGAATAATATGGGTGTTTGTTTTTTTTGTTTTTTTTTTTTGGTGAAAAGTGTTTGTAGTTTCCCCATTAACATAATGCATTTTGCGGCCAGAGGTTTCTTTTAAATAAAAAGACGATCTCGAACAGTATAACATCCTTCTGTTGTGTTAAAATGATTGAATAAATTAAGTATTGAGTATTCCTTCATGTCTCTTTTATCCTCAGACTGGTTTTATGTTTAGAACAAATACTGCTTCTATTTCAAATATCTCAGTATTTCTTTCTCATCGTTGCCAAAGTCAGTAAGGTAATTTTTCAGTGTTCAACAATTGTCTTTGCTTCCTAGTCCTGAAATCTAGCTTTAGTTGCTTCTGTGTGTTGTAAAGTTCTATTCTCAAACTTCGTGTAGTCAACCAGTATTTCTCTTTAAAAATTTTCCAAAAGATGTTTCTACAAGTTCTTAGGGATCCGGGGATCGCAAAAACAATGATGAGATGATAATACGAAGGAGGAAATGTCCTCTCGAGGTACGTGTGCTTCTGGTGTGCGCCTCCACACTTAAAGCTTTTTTTATTTGGTGGGAGGGTAATCCTTGTCCTGCCATCATCTGAAAGTCATCTGGTCTGTCACGTCTACAGTCTTTTTGACAATTTCCCGTTATCTCCTCTTAGTGTTTTGCCGTTTTTACCCACCCGAAATAATAATAATAAAAAGATTGACTCATCTTGTCCTGAAAGAAACGGAAGACCTTATTTATGTCTGTCACTTTATCGATATCTGTCTCTTCTCTACTCTCAGTATTCTTTTCTTGTTCCTCTGACTTTTCCCAATGTCATCTTTTTTTCTTTCTGCTCCATAACATCTTCATTTTACTTCTTCGTTATGTCCCCTTAGTGCTTTTCTTGTGTCCCTTCACTCACCCTGTCTGTAAACCGTCTTTTCTTTTTTGTTTGGGTCATAGAGATGATCGCTTTCATCCTTGAGAACTTGTTAATGGTTTCTAATTCGCTTTATTAACGCACTTTTTTTCTGTTAGAGTGGAACCGGAACGTGGCAACCACATTTTGTTCCACCTCAGGCTTTTGCTTCGTGTTGCCTGAACAAGTTTCTTTTGTCCCACACCCAACAAAGAGGCTCTGTATTCCCAGGGGATCTTGTCTCCTCCGGCATTCCGGAATGTCTTCTGATTACTTCTTGGACACGATAAAATCTGGCCTGATGCTACCATCACCGGACTCGGATTTGACGAGGCAGTCCCTCTCTTCCCCCGCTCCAACCGCCTTACCTCCATCCCCCTGCCAACCAAATTCTTCTTTGGAGTCAAGGGAACGCTGTTTGAATGTGTACTTGCCACCCCTGCAAATGAAGGGCTTTTGTTCCTGAAATAAATCGCAGAAATTTTGTTAGGAAGAAAACGGCCGTGAGTGTTGATCAGTGTTCCACACACACACGCACACACAAACACAAACACACAAACACACAAACATGCACACTCTTTCGCCAGAAAACTTCAGAAAACCTAATCCGCCCCAAAAGCTGGACACTATTCCGCGAAAGTCGTGCAAAACAAGAAAATATGCAACCGTCCAAACCGCAAAACAGAATTTATGCTGATGGGAAGATGCTGCTGATGGTGGTGATGGCGCACGTGGGACGGGGAAGACTTGTAGTTGAATAAAGCTAAAGAATTCCATGAGAATTTGTCGCTGCACACCACTCACTCGTTTTATAGGCCCCTTTGATTTCTTTTTCTTTTTTAATACCTTCTGGACAAAGTTGAATGTCTTTACTTAAAAAAAAACGAAGGAAAAGAAGAAAAATGCAAAACAGAACGATCTAAAACTTTCAAAAGCTTTCAAAAAAGTCCGTCAAGGCATTAGAAATGGCGAGAAATGTGTGTTAATTCTTCTGGGACCTGCTACGGCGACAGACTTCCAATTAGGTTCGGAAAGACTCTTTAGCTCGGAGGGAGAAGGTTGAGGAAGGGGATGCTAAAGGCTTGTATGCGACATCATGAAAAACTCTGTGCACCCGGGAGGGAAAGGGTACCTGACGCCCCAGGAAGCGTGGGTTGAGGGTTGTCGAGCGTCAGACGGAGAGGTGTGGGCTCCACTGCCCTGATGACACGTTGAACCTATGAAGTTCTCTCTCTTCTCCTTCGGCCATTCCTTAATGTCACCTTTGTAGTTGTTAACCTACTTCACTGGCTTTGCATTGAACAGAGTTGTGTCTGTTTAGGTGGTCAGTGGATCACTGCCACATCCAGGAGGACAAGAAGTCTGTATGACATGTAGTTCAGTCAACGACACGCCTTGTTTAAAAAAATAATTGTCTGTTCCTTTTAAAGGAGACTTATCATCAAAGCTTTGTCTTATATCTTGTTCACGCACTTCGTTTTCGAGGGCAATCCATCCTTTTCCACACCTTCTCACCTGCTCCCACCATTTCGCACAGACGCATAATGTGTTCTAGAGGGCTTGGCGCAACACAAGAAATTAGAACACCTCCCCATGGGACAGACTCTCAACTTAATAGTCATGGAAAAGAGACCTACTTCCAGTAACACGTGCATATTTATGTAAGTTAGTGTCTTTACATTACATTTTACATTATATTTCCTCGTTTTACCTCCTGTGACCCTTTACTTTCAAAGCAAGTCAAAGGGCAAGGGTTAAATGATAGATACTGACCTTTAATATCTTGTTTGAGCAAAATTTCATTAGAGTGTTTATTATGTGAACTCAACTTACCACCTGAACTGTTTTTCCCTTTAACATTTTTAGTTTCGAACACCATTAACAGGTTTAGTCAGATGGCCAAAGATGACCTGCGGTGTCTCTTACTCCTGTCAGAGTGGCTTGCGAGCATCCTCAATTTAAATTTAATCAACTTCCGTTTACTAGAAGCTTTCAAATGTCTCACTTCAAACGGAGTTGGAGTTATCCCGTTTCTACAGAAAATAAATTATTGAAAAATAGCAAATAGAAAAATAGACTGACCTGTCCACATCTGAAGATGTTTTCTTGGCTGTTATCTTGTCAAATTTTACTAACTTAAACATTTCTCATCCGCTCCCTATGTACAGTCAAAATTTATCTGTGATTTGTCTGCGCCTGACACCCTCAAGTAAATGTTTATCAACGTCTGTGTAGATAAATTTGGTAAATCAACATCAGAACTCACTAAATCATTGATACCCAAATATTTTCCCTCTCTTCTCCTTTTATCCCCCATCCTCCTGCCTGGACGTGTTTGTTTACAAAACTAGTTTGCAAGTTTAGTTCTCCATAAAAGTTTGGAAAAGTTTCGAGTTATTTAGGTTATTTCAACTTCACTAGACTGCAAATCTTTGCCAGGCGACAGCTTTTCCCCCCATGTAAAAAGTGAAATATGTACAAAGTAAAAAAAAAAAAAAAGCCAAACAAGTTTAGTTTCCTATCAACCAGTCTCAGAAGTTAAAAAGTGTACGTAGATAATAACATCTCCTCATTTTCGACTCACTCTGCAGGCAGAAACATGCTTTCGAAAGTGGTTCGAGGGAAAGTTTAACGAAGATGTTTGCTGACATCTCATCTGCATCTAATCTAGGACTCCTGCCTGCAGCCTGGGAAAACCCGGATGATTTTTTAAAAATGCATTTGTTTCTTATTTTTTAAAACGCCGGAAGAAGGGTTGTAGATTTATGAGTTGCATAACTTCTCTCGAGGAAGTACGGCCGTAACATACATTTGTTGTTTTGCTTTTTCTTCTTCTCTCACTTCCACACAGACACACACACACACTAGCAAGCATTTTTTTTTTAGAGGAATGGTTCAACTGCTATGTGTATGGTGAACATTTTAAGTCACTCATACAGGTATCCATGCAACCATCAGCCCGTGGGTCTAAAAATAGTGAAGCAGCATATCCTACATGAGTATTACACAGTTTAACATTTATGTACAGTACGTCTAATACAATATATAAAAGTACGATCGAAGCATGTCACGTTTTATAAAAGGAGATAAGTTGTATAGAAAAATGTAATGGAACGAAGGAGTAGGGGGAGGCATGAAAAAAGCAATGAAAGAAAGGAGAGCTAAGGAAATGTAACAGAAAAAAAACCAGATGAAAGAAATACAGCAGGTGGTGGAGAGGAGGGGGAGGGGGACGGGGTGGGAAGTGAGTGCAAGGGAAAGAAGAAACTGAAAGGAAATGTAGAAGTGGAGGGAGTGAGGGGAGGGTGCTAGGAAAATTGATGAGGATAAACCTTGAAAACCGTTTAGGAGAAGAGGGGTCGAAAAACTGTTGGCATGAATTCTCTCTGTCAGAAAAACGCCTGTGTACCAGATGTCAGTGGGTTTTGGTGAGCAGTATTCCACCTGGGCTGGGCTCCACCTGTTCTCGTAGTGCCGACATAAACCTACTCGAGATCTCGCCCACTCTCTGATAATTATGTGTAAGGGTACAGGGTGCGAAGGTATGATTCTGATTCTGATTCTGATTATGATTATGATTATGATTATGATTGTACTGCCCTTGACTTCCTACAAGCTCCCGGCTCGTAATCTGTCCCCTCCTCCACCCAAATGTTGTGCAAGAGGCGAGGGTGGCAACATAAAGCGGGTATACATAGCTACAAGTGCAGCTACACCCACTGAGTCCAGCACCCGACTGTCTGAACATCCATTGGCATCGCTCAGCACTCACGAGGAGGATTACGTCACGTTCAGAAGGTTGCCATGGTTTACTGGACTTCGACCTTCAGCTTCTGGAAATAGAGACCGTTGGAACCCTCGCCTTGTAGCAGCCTGAGTCTCAAAGTAAACATCCGTCGGCTGAAAGCCATCGTCTGTCGATTAGATTACGATCAGTAACGTGTCCAAGCCCCGGCTGTAGCTATCGTCAGGGTTTCTGTCGATATGGCGGAGCAAAAATCTCATCAAACCGTTGGCTCCGCCATGTTGGGAAAGAAGCCTGACAAGACTGACTCCACTTCTGAACCCCCTTCTCAACGTCCCTCCGCTTTTCCGCCGCAGAAGGTATATTTGTACGGTTATATCAATGTATTGAGTGTGACTACCGGGTCTATTAGTAGGGTTTATTAGATCATCTGAGTGTGACTAACGGGTCTGTTTGTACGGTATTATTAAATCACTTGAGTGTGACTGCAGAGGCAGCTCCACTTAACCACTCTTGCTCGGTAGTCAGTCCCACCCACCATTCACTGCTTTTTCTCGTCTGCTACTTTCCCCCTTTCTCCTCCCCGCTCCAACTCTCAAACCTTTTTTCTCCCACCTCCGCTGGCAGAGTCGTAGACGTGGTCTATTTAGAGGGCACGCTCTCATTCATCACCATGTTGCACAGCAATTTATTGTGAGCTCAGCTCCTTTCTTTTCTCACGTCGAGAAGCAATCACTAAAGTCTGGATCCTCTGCCCAAGGGATGAAACGAGCCGCAGACTACCACCACTCCCATCCCACACCTCTCCTTTCCTTTGGCTACCGGCATCTCTTCAATGTCCTCACTGGAACAGCAGCAGCAACACCACCACATACACGCACAGCAACTGCGAGGGCGGTGACCGAGTTGCTGGTTCCATTGTCTACATTCTTTACCTCATCTAACACCAATCTTTCGATGCGAATTTATTCAAATTATTCATTTCAATGTAGGACTACTGCGAGTTCTTGCCAGAGTCAGAGCTGCTAGAATCTTCTTCTACTATGCAACGAGACACCAACCGTCAAACAGCAGGTCACATCCATGACGTCATTAGAAAAATAGTGAGACTTTCGTTGTCATGGCTACATCCAAAACAAGAGATTGGATAGTGTGTCACGAGGGCAACATAGATCCGTGTTTCAACAAGAAAAAGATACAAAGAAGGAGCAAAAACAACAGGAAGAAGAATGAAAAGGAAAACAATTGTGCTAAAAATTTGAATTGTAAATTTGCTTCCGAAATGGCTTCCTGGGCTCAGTGAAGTCAGTGAACTAGTTACCTTTGCCTCGTTAGAAACACGAGTAGGGATGTCTTTGCTTTCACAGCTCGCACCAATCAACCGCTTCATCTGATCATGTCCTGCTTCACATTGCTACAAGGAATAGACAGAAATATTTTCGGAAAAATGGAAAAAATAAGGCGAAGGAAAGCACAAACTAGCAATAAAAAGTAGAAATAGAAGAAAGAAATGTCAAAAACAAAACAAAGAAGGTAAATAAAATCAGAGAGTTCGACTGCATTAAAGTTTTCAACAAGGTCGAGATCAGACTACAGTCATAAGGCAAAACACAAACTGAATAAATTTAAGACCTTAAATGACAAAAGAAGAAATGTAAATTAAAGAAATTGAAGGAAGGTTGAAGAATGCACACGAAGAAGACACGACTTTGAATTTTCAGCCTAGAAAATGGTTTGTGTTTAAAATAAAACGATATTTAAAACTCTAATTTTAATAAAAATAAGCCCTAGGTCATCAACTCCTCGGACATTAAAAGCCAGTAGATGATTCAGAGCGTTTCAAAATTAAGGAAATTAATCCGCCGACGAAAAAAAAAAAGAAGTGAGTTCATCTTAAATAGTGTACGTGCGTGAGTGCGTGAGTGCGTGAGTGCGTGTGCACTTCTGTATCTCGCATCACAAACCTGCAAAACAGACAGAGACAGAGACAGCAGAACAGTTATTTTAACGAAAGCTGATCACGTGTTCGATGTAACTCCTTGGGAAAACACAAGACTGAAGCAAGGAAAGTCGAGGGAATCTTGCTGTTAGGGGAACGTTCGGACTGTAAGTACAGACAAACAAAACAGGAGATAAAATAAAAAAAACAAGTCAGCAGACAGACAAAATTGAATCTTATCAAAACGCGACAATAAATGACAACAACCATCATGAAAGCCACAGGTCACGCATTTTGTATTTGAAACGCATTTTTCTAGTCGGGAGGGAGAGATAACAACAGTTTGTTTTCTCTGAAACTCTACATGCGTTAGAGAGCTCCAAATATCTTTCTAGACTATAAACAAGGCATCAGGAGATGAACCTGCGCTGCCGCGTTCCAAAGACTCCGGTGATTAATTCAAGAGACATTGCCCCCCATCCATTTATAGGCTGACAGGGGGGAGAGGACAGCGTGGCACACGCGCTTGTTTACAGACGATGGCGGCCGACAAACAGGAAAACGGTCTTGGCATCGCATCTGTCTTTTAGACTTTGGCTTTTTGTCTTCTGCAGTTTCTCACAGTCCAGTTATCCTCTAATCCTTCTCTCTCTCCCCTCCTTTCTTTACCCATGTAGCTGTGACAGGCTGTGGGTTTTTTTCTTGCCACCATGATGTGTATTGTACATGTCGCAAGCCATTTTGCGCTAATCAGCGAACAAGTTTTTTCAGATGATTTTATAACAGAGATGTATGGGGCAAGAATAAGTTTTGAGGGAGGCTTGTCTACAGTAATTCATTAACCAACGAGGTCTGATAATATCTTTGGTTAACGTTTTATTCATGTTTTTCAATGTTATTTTACTTTCGCGTGTATATTTCGGGTTGTCTTGTCGGAACTGAGAACTTTTTTACTTCAAGAAAATCTGCACCGCTGCCTCTCTCCTCAAGCCCCAAACCCTCCACTCCACTCATGTCTTGCATCATTTCTCCGAAATTCCTTTCATTGACATCGTTTGTAAACGTGGGCAGCGTCCAACGTAATAACACTGGCGCGGAGGGCACCTTGCCAACTTCGTCTTGAGATAAGATTTCAACCCAGGGAGTGTGAGAGGAGGTAGGGGGCTGGTTGAGAATAAAACCTGACGTTTATCGTCGAAAAGAGATAGAACACCAGCATCGTGCTCACCTTGAATTACTTCTATCCTCAGAAGACAGCAGTCTGCATCGATAAACCACTCGCCCCCTTAACGCTCTCGCCTCACTCTCGTCCCACTCTCGTCTCGCGCGAGAATAAACAAGGAGAAGCTGCACGTTAAGTTCGATGGCCGTGGATGCTGGAACTGGCTGCAGGACGACAGAAAGACGAACAAGGAGAGTTAATGTCATCGTGCCGTGCAGCGTCCGTCTGGAATGGATGCGCAGGTGACGTTAACGAGGCTCACGGCGATGAAAGTACAGCGATGAGTAAACGAATCCGCTTTTTGCGAGCGAACAGACGTAACATCGAGCGCAAAGAAAGTACAAGGTTATGGAAGTGTGTTTTGTGGGTATACCCCTCGCCTCCACAATGCCATCTTTTAAAATAATTCCTTCTCTGTTTTTTCTTCTTTGTTTATAGTGATAGAGAGAGTTAAAGGGTAACGCAAGTGAAAAATATTTTTAAATGATCTGGTTCAGTCTGTACTAATTCTCAAATTTTGAGCAAAATGTTCAGTTTATACAAACGTTTGAACATTGCAGGCCTCACATTTCTTTTGGAAAGAGGACAAGGACTCACTACTGTGTAACAAATGAAATTTGCTGATTAGGCAACCCCTTTAACAGCATGGGCAGAAGACTGTGTGTGCGTGCATGCGAGTCTGTTTATGCATTCATCCTCATTGTATGAAGGTTGAGCTGCGCATCACTCAACACTAGAAGGTTTTCTTCCTTTTCCAACACGGCAAGAACAAGTGTGGGTGGGTAGCAGGGTGGCCGGGTAGGGCTCGTCCTGCCCACGTATCAATAGATTTTGCCTCACCAGGGTTCTCGTCCGTGGCTAGACCTCAGCACACGCGGCTAAACATATCGTCAGAGAAATCAAAACGACATTTTTAAGGCGATGAGCTCTTAAATCAGGAGCCTGGAGCTGGTCCATGAAGGCTGAGGTGAGAGGAGCATGCTGGCTTTCTGTGCTTCTTGATATATTGTCTTCGCCTTGGGTCTCTCTTCCAGACAACCGGCTTTCGCAGGCTTGATAAGATTAAAAATTTTTTCTCTGAAACTGTTTCTAAAAAAAAAAAGTTGTTGTATATTGTTACACATTGAGATATTCTTCTTGTAAGTTTGAGAGAGAGTAAACATGCAACATGGATGCGCGCGAGCTTTTGTGTGTGTGTGACTGCGTGCGTGCATGGGTGCATGTGTGGGTGAATGACTAAAGAAAGAGTATGGCTAGTTCCATGTGTGTATTTTCAGTCCATGGTGTTCGAAGTACTCTAGTTATGACCCCAAGAAACATTCTAATTAAAACAAGATTGACTTGCAGAGGATCAAGTAGTCTCAATTTCTCCAACACTCTTATTTTTTTTTCTTCTGTATGTCCCAAATCTTTACAGTCTTGCAAGACTACAAAACTTTATTTTTAAAGGTACATTTACATCTCCTTTGAAAAAGATTTGAGATTTGATTTCAGCATCAAGGTTTGCCGAATCCAATCATCACAGTTGTTTTACAGAGCAAATACAGAAGCCCTGAAGTGTGCTCATTACTACACCCCCATTAACAAGTGGAGGAAAGATCGCAAGCAATAATAGAAGTGCATTTTTCTATTTCAGCTTCAAAAGTGTTTTCTTTTTTTCTTTTTTTTTTGTCGGAGACTTAAAATGTTGCTATGAACCGTCCAAGAACTGTCTTCTGCAAACACAAGGCCAAAAATCTTTTTGGGAGACATTTTGACCGCTGAAAGTAAGTCCAGAAGAAGATCAAAGGCCCTTCGTCAGCAATATTCTGAACAATGTTGTCTTCAAAGTTTTCTTTGAAAATCGAGTTGAGCAGGAAAGACGATTCTGTTGATCCCGTCGGAGTCACTTCCCTTGTTCAGTACGCGCCGCTACCATCGCTGCGACACTAATATCATAATTCCTGTCTCGCTGCCAGAGAGAATGAGACCAGAAAAGACTGAAAGGAAATGAAAGTCAGAACAAGTAGTCACCATAAATAGACTGCAAGCCGTGAAGAATTAATCTTTGTAGTCGGCTGTGTCCAAGGAGAAGGCGGTTACTTCCGGTTGGAGAAACAATTTAAGGCTTTTTTTGTATTGCAGAATGAAATCGAGGTTAATTTTCAGGGCGAGGAAAAGTAGTAATAACTTCACAAAAATGTGATTTTAGTTCTACGGTAAAATAACGGAAAAGAAGCATCACAGCTCATTCAGTATGGAGGGTCAGTGACGTCATACGGTAGAATATAGTTACATCGGTGCTGTTACAGTAGAATACAAGGTCTGTAAAAGTAAATCTCATAAAATATGTTAAAAGATATGAAATATTAGAAATCCTTTAAGAGCACCTACTAATACTACTTACGTCCTGTGACGTCACTATCATGCTCACCTGTCAAGCAGGTCTTAGCGTTCGTCGTGTTCAGGGGAGGTAAATCTAATCACAAGAGTTCTTATACGGCTTTGACTTGAGAGACAAAACAAAGGCGACTCTTGCAAAGCAGAAAACCAAAGACTGGAAGAAAGTTATTTTGAGCTGACTGCTAAAGTTGCCATGAGGGCAAGAGAGAAAGAGACAAAGAGAAAAAGGGAAGAGAAAAGGTGACAGAGTTGTCTTCTAATAATAAAAAAGGGACTTAACATTGTTTTTCGCGCACAAGACAGACTCGACCTTTGCTAAAAATATTCGTTCATACACAAATTACCTTTTCCTGGTTATTTTCTCCTTGTATTTCTAGTGTAATGTATTTTCACCGTTTAAAGCCAGCAGCTCTGGCAAAAGAAGGAGGACACTGAGCCAGCGCAAAGATTTGTTTTCCTCGAGGAGGTAATAAAAAACTTTGCTGATGACTTTTGTGTAAATTTGATTCTCATTAGTTTTCACAAACAGCATGACGCTAGACATTTTTCTTTGTCTCTTTTGTGGGAGAACAAATAATAGCGCCCCAAAGATTCTACAATAATGTAAGCTGTAATAATGCCACCAGGCTCAAATTAAAACATAAAAGAAAATCCTTCCGATACAGGACAGTTCGATAAATGACAATAGAATACAACACTGTATTTCTTTTTTTTTTCTTTTTTTTTATCAAAATCAAGAATAATAAGGAAAGAACAAAAGAGTCGTTAGGACTGTTACAAGACTGGTCAATCAACATAAATTATGTTTGAATAAAATGTATGCATAGCAGAAAGTTGAGAGTAAATGACGATCCAAAAGTAAGCAGTGCAACAACAAAGGTGAAAAATCAGAACACAGGAGATTCTATTACATATTTCTATCGGGTCGTGATGTCAGAAGAGGCCATCTTGGTAGACCACCTGTAAGTAATGTGTGATGAACATGTTTATTGAATGTGTTTACATCCGCTCCTCTATTCATATAAATCCCTACTGAATAAAATCATTGAGAATATAAAAAGATGCTGTGCACCTGGACTGTATTTTTTATTACAGAATCGTTTACAGAATTCTTTCGTCTGCGTCGATAATTATTTGTATAATAAATGGTCTTGGTCAGCATCATGGAACCCGTTCTTTGACCAACTATGTTAATGAGAAAGCGGTGCAGTACTTACCACCTGTAAGATATATCCAGCTGTATTTTTATTCTCCATATGAACAGTCTTTTGCCTCAGAAAATATTTTTTTCGAAAATCAAGTATTTTATTTTTTACTATCTTCTGTATATTCCCTATTTTGAACTGTCGTTGCTGTCAAGATTCCAAGAGATATGAAGGGATTTTGCGACGAGTACTTTCGTAAAAAAAGAATTCGCTTCCATATTCTTAAATATCTATCGTCTTTCCTATCCAAAATAATATCTATTACCATTTCTCTCCAATTTCCTTAAAGTACTTTCTGGTTTAAATTCTGAGTTCCAGTCTGTTTTTCTTGTATTCTCTATTATGGTATTTCTCTTGATGTTGAAAAGGACATGTCTTGGCAGAGCCCTTGCCAGAAGCAAACTTCCAGGCTTTCAATCCGTAAAAAATGTTCAAACATTAATTTAACGTTGCAATTTCAGGATTTTTTAGAACTCAAATTGTCGATGTTAAAAATGTAAATTATCTTGCCTCTGTTCATGCTGTTCCAGCTTCTTGTCCTGTGCTAAAGGGCTTGTTCTAATTTAACACTGCGATTAGATATGAAACGGGAAGCACGGATTTTTAGAAAGCACTTCACAGATTGTCATCAAAATTTGTCGGCACTGAGATCGATACAGGAGGTCGATGACAGGCTTTTAACCGATAAAGTGATGTCGCTGCGACCTTGTAAACATGATACTTAAACTGTACTTAACACACAAATACACACGCATACACACACACAAACACACAATGTGTTTGAAAGTGTCACGTAGAACGAATGATTAATTATCTGGTTATATATCTATTTTCACTATATGCCATCAGCTGAAGCTAAGCCTCACTTTTCATTTAAAGCTGCCGGAGCTGCCTTGTCGATGATAAGGCCACCCACCAGAGCGCTCCTATTCTTCTTTCTCATCTTAGAGGATTGGCTGATAAATACGAAGCTCAGGTTCTTTCACTGAAATGACTCGGACGTTTAGTAATATGAAAAATTGTTGTGAACTTTGATGTGACCTCAGAACTGGCAGCCATGTGTCTGTGCCCCACTAACAGGCCTCCGTTAACCTTTGACCCCATTGTAAGAACGCATGCTAATCTCAAGGGCAGGATGGACCCAATGGGTCTCAACTGTGAGGCGCCCAGTGCATACGTCATTTAGCAATGTCGTCACCAGATTACAGATACAGGTTCGACATGACGTGTTTCTTTCTAGTCACGTGCCGTGAATGTGTTACACCCAAAGACTTGGGCTGGAATGGATGAGCTTTCGTATTCCCTGCGCATGCGTTCTTATTCCTCTTGGGTGAATTCCAATGATGAAGCTTATTAAAAAAACACTTCGTACGAACACTTATGCAATTTATCAGTATTTATATCCGATCACTTCTAGAAGCTGGCTAAAGAACTCTGATACGGAAATAAATATGACACGTACATGACAGGTCATGACCTTAGACTTCAGTCTGGTCTTATTTCCTGTTGCCATTTTGAGATCCTAAAGTTTGAGACCCATACATCAGCTTTTCAACAAATACGATGCTTGGTACGAACACATACTACCGTGATGAACATGAATGTTAGTTAGCATGCTGCGTGATTAATAACAAGAAACAATCATCCTGGAGGGCAAATCGAAAATGAAAGAAATTAGAAAGGGACTGTCACTAAATCCCACTTTGAAACGAAGCATTCTGAGAGCCATTTTTCTTGCAAAATAGGAGAGGAAATGATAAACATGCTTGATTACATGGGTGAAACTGTAAATGACAGGACGGCTGCAGGACAACTGTCAGATAACTTGTTATTTTGTTACTTCGCAGCATCGATCAAGGACAGGTCAGTTTGTGCTTCTAATGATGTGAACGGGTAGAATCTCATCAAAGTGAAAAGTCGTCCTGCATCCCAATTGCAAAAATGCTTGACGGTAAACAACTCTCTGGGATTATTGCCAATATGGGGCTGTGGCTGGTATATCTGTCATGAAGTGATGTAGAGGGAGCAATCTTTGTCGGACTGAAATCTTGGCTGTTTGTTTGTTTGTTTGTTTGATTGTTTGTTTGTTTGACTCCAAAACAGAAGAGTGTTTTCCAATTTGGAGTCATTTTTAACTTGCAAACTAAATTTTCCAGGTTCATCCTGTCCACCGCCTCGCGCTAAAACTTATTTTACGAAGATTTAAAGCAGCAAACAACATTACTCTTTAAAAACAGACACCACACAACATCGATAAAAATCAACGATTCCCAAATGTAGGGACTGGGTAGTTTTAAATGTATGCTGCAACAATACCAACAGCAGCAGCAATAATACTAATAACCTCTTTCTATAATAATAAGAATAAGTATTTGCAATAATAATAAATTAACGTTTCAATAATAATCATCATTATCTTTTTCAAGGGTAATAAAATTTTTTTAACCGAAGTATGACACAACAATCTGATCAAATTATGTAACTTATTATACACAACTCTGCGTTATATACTTAGTAAACACAACTCCGCAAAAAGGCAAAATCTTTCATTCAGCCAGAAGTTAAGATAAAACGCTCACATCACTCAGGGACCTGTTTGTTTTTGGTGCTGCTTGTCATAAAGAAGAAACTCTATCGTGAATGTTGCTCTGGTAAGTTCAATCTTTTTGTCTCAGATACATCATAGAGATAGGGGAGGAAGGGGAAGATAGAATCGACTACTGGATTCTCTTGTGTTACTTTCTTGACTTCAGACCTCCTCGATGTAAGTCCCATGTCCGTGGCAAAAATACCTTAGCTTCTTCTATTCTGGCTCGCCAGATGACAGACACACAGTTCCCTAGGGACACCAAAGACAAGATACATCTGCTAGGATGGCTTGTGGTAAAAATATGAATGATAGTTTGTGGTAAAAGGTCTTCGATAGTTTTCAGAAAGACAGACTTGTTCGGTTTGGACAGACGTCAGTCGGAGTCCATCTGGTGTTGTCATCGTCGTTGTGTTGATAGCCAGCGCCGGCTTCCTGTCCCTTGCCACCGGCTCTTAACATCTGCTCTACCACGTGTCCTTCACTTCAAACTGTCTCCGTGGCAACATGCTCAGTTAGAATGATCTTCACGTCAAGACTTGAATCGGAAAATCGAAATGAAGGTCAGCTGCAACCTAAAATAGAAGACCCTTGTCTGGAACTCCACGATGAAGAGTGTGAGTACTTGGCACCTTTCCTCTAGCACAGAAGACCGACAGATAAATGAGACTAGACATCGTTCCCCACCCTGTGACGACACCCAGAGACTACTCAAATTTGTCATGGTGGGCTCAGGGGTAAAGAAGCTCTCCTATCAAACATCCCGCATTCCGCTGGTGGACAAGACTCTCGGTTTTCGTCTTCCATCAGGGGCAAAAGGCGAATCATCTTTGCAATTACACTGCTGAAACTGCCGAAAGACAACGACGTATCGCTTCGGGATTTTTTTCTGATCTTACAGCTAAATCGATCACGTGTGGGGGTTTTTTCTGGTTGGAGATGGTCTTACCACGCCGACCATCCCAGCCAGCACGCGCTAATGAGCGAGGCGGGCCCTGGCACCCGAGCAAAGTGAGAACGTGTTGTACTCGACCACACAGGCACGTAACAAATTTAACTGCAAGCGCCTGTTGCTAGGTTACTCCTCATGACGTCAGCTGCTGTCTTCAGTTTGACCGGTCGAGTCCTTTTTGTGGTGTATTTTACGATAAACAGTCTTTTGGGGGTCAGTTGGTGCTGGAGGGTGATGGTGCACGTGCAGCCATCACTGGTAAGACGAGTTAAGGAGTCTGGTCTAAATTATAGAAACTGTTGTGAAGATTTTGAGGCAGTTTGAACATTTTCTCTACTCTCTTTCATCGCTATCATCATCCTCCTCCTCATCATCATCCAGCCATTTATCCATGCACCATCATCCATCAATCATCATCATCCATCACCATCATAATCCATCAACCATGAGCTATTACCATCTCCCTTACCATTACCACCATCATCATATTTTGAGTTGGCTTTTATGTTGGATAGAATGACTGAGCAGACGAAATGATCAAGGCGAAGGTTGTCCGCGCGTGCGTAGAACAGATCACCTCCCCCGCCCTCCTCCCCCGACTCCACAAGTTAGTGCAACAATGTTACCTTCTTGTTTGAACTGATGTCAACGATTATTGATGTATGTTCTGCGATCACTTTCGATTTCACTGTTATTTACACCTTTTCATAAAATTCCAAGTATATTTAATATTTCCAGAATATGTAACAGTAGCCACTCAGCTCAGTCAAGAACTTGTCCAGCTGTGTGGATGGTCTGACCGGTTGTGTCAGGATGTAGGTTGGGTAACACCAAGAGTAAAAGTAAAGGTAAAGGTCATCTTATGACCTTTTTCATGTCGTTTGGGAATGAGGTATTAGCGACCTCACGTTTTAGCCAAGAGTACAACCCGCTTAACTTCCCAGCTGCTCATCCTCAGTCACGTGATCAGCCCCCGCAACTATGATACTCGTTCTCAAAGACTAGGGGCTGGGTGCACAATGAAAAGTGGATGGTTAACTTTTAGCAATCAGCGTGGATGCCTATAAAATAATTCAACCACCCAGCTTGCGGTCTGTGTACTGCGTTCGCAGTCCCGGATCCCTGCGATTGGTAACGGAAATGACGCCATGTTTTGGGCCAGAATCAGCAGCAATGGCGGCATCGGTGTACGGTCCCAGAAATCCAAGAGCTGACGAGTGGCAGGGGAAGATAATAATCAGTTTCGCGAAAAACCAGTGCTAATAGACCGAAATTGCCGGCCTATGTCGCACATTAAGTTACCCCGATTAGATAAGTGTGGGTAGGGTACAACAACATGGATGGCGCGCTGTGATTCAGAGGTGCTGGGAAAAGTTGTTTGCCCTTGCGGTGTTGTCCTGTGCAAAGATGGAACTTGAGCTGTTTACGCTGGATGCCTTTTTCGTGAGAAAAAGCTCTTTGGGTGTTTTATTTCAAGATTGTTTTTGTCGTGAGGCTGAGTGGTATGCTGCGTGCGTGGAATGCAGCAAGCTGTTTAACGGCCTTCCCCACTCAAGAGAATTAACCATTGATCTTTCGTGTTGACTTTACACGTGACAGGGTCTCACCCTCTGCTGAACGTAAAATTTACTGTGTTCATTATCTTTTTCCTGTCTCTCACTCACTCGTTTTGTTTATGTCTCTCGAGGAGACACAGTGGCGCTGGGGTCAATACAGTGAGAATTATAGGCTGTGGGTTCGGATCTCGTCTGGCGCACACATACTTCTTCTTGAAATGTGGCACCAAGGGCTAAACGTGGTTTCTGTTAGCAGACAAAATATAAAGCCTACAGCACTAAATATGACATTATGACACCTTCATGGCTTGGCCTTCTCTTTCTTTCTTTGTTTCTTTTATTTCTTTTCTCTGTGTGTCGCCCCATTATTTTGTTCACTCGAACTGTGCTTGGTTTTCATACACCAGTGATAATTGCACTGACATCAAAGCTTTCATTCATTTTGCTTGGATGGACGTCAAATATTATTATTGTTTTTATAATAATAATAATAACAACAACAACAATTTATCTCCTTTGTGGAGTTCCTAACACTCATCGGCAACAAATTACTGCTGTGACATCATTGGCAGCAGGCAAAGCTAAACCAATATCTGCAGTTCAAGATATTTTCCAGGCCATGATAAAAAAAAGATTCCAATAACAATTACTTTAATGCATCGTTGTCCAAGAAAGCATCCACATTTTAAGTCCCCCCAAACTCGTCCTCCTATTCATTTGCAGTGGTCCATTAAATATCTTTTTTCAAGGATACAGAGGGTTGGAAACAGTTTATCTTTAAGATCAGATCCGGGATGGCTGCGTGATGGGTGGCGCTCAGTCCTCTAAAAGCACTCCTCTTCTGTCTGGGTACTTATTCCACAAAAGGCCTCTTCTTGAGGAGGCTGGGGAAAAAACTGCGATTTGATGGCTTCTCTTTGGCCGTTATCCTCGGTTGCTCAACCTTCCATTCACCTCTTAGTTGGATGAGCAATGCTGCTCAGACCGACCTTATCGTGCGACCTTTAACCGTCTGAGACTTTGATGAGTGTCCAAACCGAGGCTACGTCAGCTGGCTGTGGCTGAAGACTTCCGCTTGTGGCTGGAGTGATGCTCGTTGGCTGCACGTTAATGGACCTTATCACAGCCCAGCTGCGGCCTTCACCAACCGTGGGTTCACGAAAAAGGACAAATTTTTTGGATCCCTAGAGGAGGCACCATTCTCGCCATGTCACGTGGCCATCTCTGCGTCATCCACACCACCCACCCTTCTTTCCTCCTTTCCTTCTTGCTGAGGACATCTCGTGTGCTCTCCACTTCAGTTATCGTCCTGTAACGTTCCTGGAGACGAGACCTTGTTATCTATGATGATTTGTTAATTTAATAAGATAAAGATTCTAAAGTATATGGCTACCCTCTCAAAAGAAAGCTGTGTTGTCGTGGATGCTTCGTTGTTGAACACATAAAAGACGAGAGGAGCAAAGTTTTAAACGACATAAGCTTTAACTTGAAATAACTTGGCCAAACACTAATGACCTCATCTGCCTTTGGAGTGAAGAAGGCTTTTAGGTTAGCCTGACAGTTCACTATCAGACCATGCGTGAAAGTTGCAGCTAACAGCCTTAGAGAGGGGAGGATGTAGTCGCAGGGATGTTAAACCTCGTCAGTCAGCTGCTAAATTATGCTTATTCCTTCATCCGCCACACTTTTCTTTTTTTTTCCCCCGAGCCCACCATTGAGCCTAGATTATTGTGATGATAGTAAGATAGAAAAAGAACACACACAAAAAAAACACAATCAAGCAGCAAATCTAACAAAACATTGTGACACTGAGTGTACGTTCAACAAGCGGATGTTTTTGTTCCCCAGAAAGATATTTATTCTCGAAGACTGGCCCATTGGTTTGCGCCGGATTCGTTTTTTGTAACAGTAACTGCAGGTTTTCCCTATCACTTTGTCTTCCTAAATCTTTCTTTTTTTATTGCTACTTTCTTCTCATTGTTGGTTTGTGCACAGATTCCTGTAGACATAGATCGTTGATGAGAAATGCGATGCAGACAGCCATTGAAATGAGATCGACGGGCGGACGCCAGGAGAAGTAACACTTGTTTGTCCAGCGAAGGTCCTCCAGTAATGTTGGAAAAGGTTGTCTGCCACTTCCTTTGTCACGAACATTTTGCATTCTCAAAGGTCTGCATGGTCATAAAAGATGCCAAGCACTTTATTTGATTCACCATGAACTGCATCTGACCAGGCTCCCTTGCCGGTGCGTCTCAGGATTGGTTCTAACAAATTATCCACCCAGGGAACCTCTCGACTCGTTCTAGACAGACGTGCCTAGGTTATGACAGATGTCTACCTTCTATCACACGAAATTTCCTTTTTAAAAGTAAACGTTGGAGAAAAGACATTTTTGTAATTCATTTTCGTACACGAAAAAGTTATTTTTTCTTCAGCCAAAGGGACATTGTTCCCGACAGCAGGGACAGCCTTTTGTTTCCTACGGCGACGAATTAGTACTGACAGATGCGAAGCAATCTAAAATATTAGCGGATAAAGTAAGTCTATTGCTGAAGGAGACAAAGGTCAGTAGCCCAAGAGTAGGACACTCCCCCCTCCCCGATCAAGAGCCATCCAAGGAAGGCCATTTTTTTGGCAGAAAAATTCAATCTCTATAGTTGGATTCCAAAAGACTTCTTAACCCTTCTGCGAAACATTTAAAAAAGAAACATTGTAAATAGTGTGAAATACAGTCGTTAGAAACACATGAGGCTTCATATAAAAATCTTCAATGTTCTGCGTTGCGTAGAGCATTCCCGAGGTTTCAGATGTACATCAACAAAAACAAAGCAAGACAAAGGTGCGTTCAGGCTCGTGTTCGCTTCCTTCATGATCGCACACACAAATAAAGTTCAGTTTGGTCTAGTCTGGGCACTGTCAACATTACAAACATTATATAAATGAACAAGATCATATTGGTTCTAGTCTTTTGTCCTAGATATTTTCACGTTTGATAATCGTGATTAGAGATAAAACTTTATTGACTGTATTATCCGATGTATACATGTATATATTATTTCTGTCACCATTGCAGTCAACCACTAGCAACGCTTGTCATGAATTTGCCATCACGTATCTTTTCGTCTCCCTTGCCCCTAGCAACCAGTCCCGCCAGGATGTATCTGTCCTCACATCCTGAATCATTGGCTTTGTAGACTGTGGTGTCTGGTACTGACCGTTTCTCGTCATCTGGAGTCTCGGTGACATTCTAATTAGGACACGACATCGGATACGATATTGCTAAGCTTCTCTCTATGGATTTTGCACAGTGTGCTGCACCCACCATCTATTATTTTTACCCCGAATACCACATTGTTATCCTGGATACCGTGCGGGTAATTTACCATGGAACCCTTCTGAGGGTAGGATGGTTGTGTCATGCAAGACAAGATGGCGATAGATGGATGCTAGTGAGGAGCGACACAAAAATGGAGGCAGATGCTTTTGTCGTGAGGATTTTTTTCAATTAACAGGCTGGAGAATGACAAAAGAAAGTTCAAAAACAGAGCTAGCTCCCTGGCTTTTAGAGTCTTAAATTATATTAAGGTTTAGGTCTATACAATGAAAAAACGATTAGGGGCAGGGTGGTAAAATGAGTTTTACGACACTTTCCAGTGCAGCTTACAGTTAGTTTTACGATGAGATCGTTACAAGAGGTATCCAAAGATCACAAACTAAATTACAGAGCTTTCGAGAAGAATTTTTTTAAGTGAATTTCCGTATAAAAGCAAAGAAAAAAATCTAGTACACATACTTTCAAATGGCCTGGCGATCATCAGAATAACAAAAGTCATTTCTATCTCCAATTATCTGCTTGACATTTACTCGTAGTGTTGTCAACCCGCGAGAAATTGCTGTTTATATTTTTTATCAGTTTGGAAGAGGAGCAATCGGCCGTAGTCACGAAATAGGATTGAACAAACTGTGACGTGTGGCAATAGGATTTTAAAACCTCGGGGTAAAAACATCGAATATCAGGAACCGAAACAGAATAAATGCCAGACCACCCATTTCTAAGATTGAGAGCAACCACCAGTTATTGGATAGTTATTTTTGTGAGGCGTGAAAAAAGTCTGAAAAAAGTAATGAAAAAAGATTTATTTGATGATGATACTGATGATGATGATGATGATGATGATGATGATGATGATGATGATGATGATGATGATGACGACGATGATGATGATGATGACTGGTTGAACTATTTGTGACCAAGTGGTGGGTATAACCCTTTTTCCTGTGCGACTAAAAAAACAATCGCCACGGCTGCGACACACGTCCCTTCCTCGATCGCCGTTGTTCGTCCTCTCGTCCTTGTTCTAACGTCCTTCGTTTGTCGTCACCTTTTTGCCGTCACCTTTTTGTCGTCATAAAATATGACGTCATATTTTATGACGTCATACTCCAGCCCATCACATCCCCGCCGACTCTTTCTCCAACAGCGTCCTCGCTGATGAGCTTTAGCTAGCAAGACTAGGGCTGAAATACAAGTTCACCTAATTATGCTGGCCTTGGGGGGGGGGGGCTCCAATATTTAAACCTCGAAAACCTCGAAAGAAGATCTGTTGCTGCCGCAAGCAACGCCTAGTCATACCAGCAGCTGGTACTATTTACCTAACAGAGTACAGAGTTGCCTTGTAGGACAAACATCTGTACTTCGCCTAATAGCTAAATCTAACCGACCCAATGAAAGAATCATCTAGTGTTTTTCGCTAGTTTTTCTTCCTTTATGTCGTCAGGGCACATCATTTGTCCAAAGATGCACCATATGTGTACTGAAGTTAAGGTTTAACAGTCTGCATGAAAGAGTGGACCATGACATGAAGCATCATTTCTTCATAGGCACTCCCCATGCCTCAAAGTCTGCTTGACGGGTGGGCAAGCCACCCACTTTTTCCCCAACCCAGTAATAAGATTCAAGAAAAACAGGAGCAATGTTGTATACACTGTGACGGAAATCTCTTGAACTGTTCATGCGATTCCATACAAAATATGTTCCAATTAAAGCGAGACCTTCTGCCAGTAAAGCCACCTTGATTCCAGTTCCTAGATACTTCCTGAAAGAAACGGACTTCGTCTTTGGAAACTTCCTCATTCTTATCTTCCTAATGTGGTCACTTGTTTGTAAGAGATCAGCAGACTGACGACGAAATAAAACACGATGCCGATCACTCAATCTCGTGGTTGTCATTCAGCAGACAGCCATTTCTTCCCCTGATTCCTCCTTCGTCTCAGAGAAGGTCCACTCATTGTCTGACTCGTCTCGTTTTTCTGAAAGTTTCTCCCTCAGTATGTCACTGTAGAGCTCATCGATCATGTCGACCAGAGCGAAGTAGTTTGTCGGGCAGCACACCTTTCCCCCGTTATCAGTATCATCGAACGTCACAACCCCTGAGCTCGTCCTGTCCTCACATGGCATACACAGTGGCGCCACCACCTCCCCCTGTTCCAGTCCAGACACGTGCGACCCCCGGCACCTGGAGGTTAACATGGAGGGAAGGACCACGCTGAGCACGTTGAGGGCCAGGAGCGTGAAGACTACAAGAACAACGACCATGACTCTCGCAGACAACTGTTTGCAAGCACTGATGATCACGTGGGAAGGTCGAAAGTCTTTGTGGAACGTGGA
>SRHC01001904.1:0-57800 GCA_004794325.1 Pomacea maculata
ATCATATGGGACAATCTTTATGGGACCCATATGGGACCTATTTTCAATGCTGCTAGGGAAGATGGTGGTGTAAGCACCCAGCAACAGGAGGAGCGTGACACCTTCCAGGATATTCCTCTAGCTAGCAGTATGTATTAGAAAGTTAATTCTATTCAACTCTTACGAGACCTTTTGACATGACTACAGAGAATTTGGAATTATTGCAAATCTTTTCAACTGCACACAGTGTAAAAATATGCATTTCATATGGGAAATGTTACATGCTCAACAATTACTGTTTAGCATTTTACATAAAAGATCAGTATAATGTCGAATGTTGAGATGCACACTCATTTTTATTTATAAAAAAAGAATGTTGCATAATCACAATGCTTAAAAGGGATATTAATGCTGCAAGGCTTAGTTTCATGCTTTGGTTTCTAAATATGAGAGTACTGATATTGTCTGTTTATTTCAAGTGTCAGATCTTTAAGGTGTTGAACAAAAGGTGTGCGTTGAAGTACCTAGTCATCATGTGATTGCTGTGTTCAGATCTTTTACAACTTGTCTTGCAGCGAGGCGGGGAAGGATTCAGGACCTGCGAGACAAAGTCATCGCGAAAATGTCAAAAATTGCAAGAATGTGAAATATCTTGTTTCAAGAGCTGCAGGAGGTGTGGTTTCTAGTAAATATTTTACCTCTTTGAATGATGAAAACAATCACAAAGTTAGTACAAGTTTTGCACATTATGTAAGGGTGGAAAGCTAATACAAACAGTATAGTAACTGGATGTAGGTAATGTTTATTATAAGCTATCTATGATTCTATCTCAGTAGCTGTAACATATTTGTTTTGTGGTGGTTAGAAATATTGCATGACTGTATTGACAAGGATTTTATATTAACAGAATCACAACTTGGCCTGAACCAGTTTCCTTACGAGAGGGCCAGAAAGGGTGAATTCATAATTCATGGGATTCCCCCATCCTTAATGCCCTTGCAGCCCCCTGGAAGGCTGGCCACAAACAAACTCCTACAAATCCTTGACTGTGAAGTCACTGTGACCAGGTACTCAACAACTTGGACATGGTTTATAGGTTAAACTAGATTCAAGAACTCCTTTGTACCTCACTGTACCTCTTTTCTTCTAATTAGAGAAGTTCTGTTGACAATGCTTTGCTGAATTGCATCTGTTCTACAAGCACTTTACACTTTGCGGAGGCATATTGCTTGTTTGATTATAATGATATGTTATTATTATGAAATAATATCTTTAATGGGTATTGTATTATCCCTTAACTTTTTCTTTATTAGTAACCTTTGTGTTTGGATTAGAAATTTCTATTCACTTTATGCACACATGTAGTGTGCATGTGACATAAAATTTCAAAGATATATTGAATGATAAAAGTATACATTTAATATAAAAGGCAACCTACTTAGAATACTTCTCATCTGTTTTTTTCTACAGTTAATTGCATTTTTATTTGTTTTGAGAACGGTTATGTAGTAAGCCCCTTTGTGGACATAAAACCTATTATAACTGGCTGTACCTAAAATGTCTTTGTTTTACTTGCAGAGCACCACCAGTGATAGATTCCTCCCACATTTCACACACAAATGAAATTACAGAAAATATGTTGCAACCAACACAAACACCATTTGTACATGGATCCTCAACATCTCATTCAAACGCTAAAGAAATAGAAAATAGATTACAAGAGACACAAACACAACTTGTATATTCAACATCATCATCATCTGCAAATAAAGAAGCAACAGGAAACATTACATCAGATACAAACACAACCTCTACATATAACACATCAACACATACACACAGCACATTAAACATAAACCGACCTACTCGACTTTTAGAACACAATTTACAACTGTCACATCTCATCAACACCGCAGAAATGTGTGATGGAAGAACCCCAGGTCATGCCACAGACGGACAGTTCTGGAGGTAATCATTAAAAGGCATTTGTGATTTTGCTGGTTACACGAACAATTTCTCTGGTTAAAAATGTTTGTTTCACCATTTGACTGATTCCTTATCAAAGATATTTTCTTTCCTCATAGTTTTGCATCATACCTTATGATTGCAGGTGAAAATTGATTGGGGGCAAGTGGGGGCTGGTGTATGCCCAAATACATCAAAGTGAATGTATTTGTAGATGTGTCATGTGCTGTTTGTGAGTCATTTTCCATTTTTGTTGTTTGTAAAAATTTAAATGTGTTCTTTTTTTTTTTTTACAGCCTGCTTATCACAGACAAGCAGAATCAGCCAGATGGTATGTTTTACAGTTATTGTTGGTGTCAATTGACTAAAAATGTTGAACCAAATGCATGAAGTATCACAGTATGCAAGTACAGTATCAGAGCAATGGCCAGAAGTTTATATGTTTATTTTACCCCTATGGTTGCCACCATTTCATGTTTTTTATACCATTAAACTCACAGATCATGACATGATTTTTACTATTTAAATCCACTCATTCTCTTCTTTCTGTGTCATACAATCAATGTGTAAGAGTTACTGTAAAATTATTTTTAACTTGGGTATAATAATTGAGTCTACATTTCACAGGGTTTCAGACTTTACAACACTGAATTTCATCAGTTTGTTGCCTTGGCAGCTCTTATACAAGCAGTGGTTAATCTGTTACAGATCAGACAAATACTACTTCCATTAAAGGAATTGCCAAAGGCCAAAAGTAAGACTGAAAATTAGTATTTTCTGTGTCATTTCTTGTGAACAGGCTTTCGGCAGTTTTTGGTTGTGCTCTTGTGTTCACTTATGCTTATTATTGTGCTCACCCTTTGTTAACTTTGTCACAGACAGTGCTGCTTCCTGTTTATTTTGTGCATCATCCAAATGAATTTAAATTTCATCGGCTGATGAATATTACATCCAAAAGTATACTTATAAATGTATGCAAATTGATTCAAATTGCATTATAACGGCTGAAGTAAATTCTATAGATATATTGTTTTGTCTTATGTACTAATCTGTATATTTTGCCATATTGTCACTATTTGTTGCATCTGTTAGATTGTTATTGTGTGATTCTTTTAATATGATGTTATGGGTAAAAATGCCCCCTAGGCTCACAGTCAGCAAATGAAGAGTGAGACCTGTCCCAAATCCGTGTGCTTGCGTGCCTTTATGCATGTAAAGCGCTTTTAGTCTGGCTGATGATGGAGAAAGGTGCTATCTATATAAGTGTGCTTATTAACAACTAATGTGTCCTAAAAATTGTTACATCAGTGAATTCGCATTGCCTTCCAGGATTTCAGTATGATTTTTCAAGAAGACATTTTGCAGGCAGCCCTATAAGCAGAACAGTGACCTTTACCTCATAGATCTTGCTGTGGTTGAAACTGTGGTGTGGAATGTGGATCATAGCATTTGCAGCCTGGATGAATCAGTCTTTCTCAAGCTGAATTATGCATGCTGGGAATAATTTCTGTCAACATTTTATCCCATGTGGCATAAAATGCCATTTGCATTATCTGTTGTGTGTCCATGTATGCTTGTGTGTGTTTGTCAATCATGCGTTTTGCCCAAAGGCTAGGATATGGTGCTATTTAAATTTATTAATATTTATGAATATTAGCATGATCTTTATCACATTGAATCTTACAGTGTGTCTGTTCCAAAGCATATATGTGTGATTGTTTGTACCTATAAAAATGCAAGGTTACATATCATTGTGTACCTCTGTGTGCAGGAACAAGTCACATGGGACATAATGACAATCAAAGCATTAGAAAACAGTTTGGGGCCTCTTGGGGCCGTTGATCACATACCCAGTTCAACTGAAATTGAAAGAATTCACCAGAACAATCCGAGAACCCCTTCTGGCGACGGGAAAAGCGTGTCTTGGCTGGCCATGTAACCAGCAACAACACTTTAGTGAAGAGCATCCTCTGGGAAACTCTTGTGTGAGGACAAAGACAATGAGGGTTGAGGAAGAACAAACGTAAAATATAAGACTAAACATGCCACTCAGCAGGAATGATGCAAGACTTGCGCAAGAACTGTCTCAATGTCCCCGACGATACCACAGTATTGTGTAAAAGAAGATATGAATGAATAATCAATTAGTCTTCCAATGAAAACAAATCCAAGATGGTTTAACACAAGTCAAATAACATTTATAGGTACATGCAAATAGAAAATCGCGCGGGCATACTTATGTGTGGCACCTCTTCACCCAGCCCCGGGAGTTTGGTGCTAGAATTCAGTAGGCTAGGTAGGTGGATTAGAATAGAAATAGCAGTTGTGTGTGTAAGTAATGTAAATAAATCTGTCTTTAAACCTATTTACCTGTGGGAACATGTCTGTCCACAAGAATGCTAGCTTGTTGCACTTATGTCCTGGTCGTGCGAATGAGCTGAACGTTGATCACTGTAGTGAACGAGATTTGTGTTGTCCGTAGTTGTGACATAGCAGAAGAATATACCGAAGAAAACACTTTTGTTTGGGAAAATGCAGGGACTTTTGTAGATTCCAAGGTCCGCTAAGTGAACATCCTCTTATGCATAATGAGGGGAAAAAAAAAACAACCCACACCAACACAAGGCTAGGTACATTAGATAACGCACCCGACGAAGGAAAGCCAGAATTTCTACAATTACTCCAATGCTACAAGGTTGTCCTCCACTTAGAGGAAGCTGCTTATCTCTACTAGCTGCTCATTCACATAGGTTTCTGTTTTGCTGACCCTGTTGCTCTGTGGTCAGAGGAAGCGGGAAAAGATACATCCAATATTAAGAAATGATATATTTACGAAAAAGTTCTATATTATTGGAAGTTAAATGTTATTGTCCCAGAAGTAACACAAAGAAAGATGAAGTTTCTATTAAAGGTAAGAAAAATACGTAGTAATTTTAGGTCCTCATTTTCTCCAGGAAAAAGACAGACGGGAAAAAGTGTTTTTCATCCTCCACTTGGGACTCGTGCGAGCTGGCATCAGTGTCCACAACATCGACTACGACGATGTTTCTCTGGAGAGCTCCACTACGGGGAGCAAAGTTAGTCAATGGCTGCTTGTTGACTCGGGAATGAAGTGACTTTCGTGTGTATTGCTAACCCTTCTGGTCTTCTGATGGAGAGCAACACAGCTCCAAGAAGACATCATCAGATGCTCTTCTCTTCAAGAGAAGAGTTTGCTTATTTACAACAGGGATGCGGCAAGGAAGGAAACCATTGAAACACAAGCGGTCTTAACTTTCTTTATTCGTTCAACCCACGCACACACTTTAAGAAAATATTCGTGGGAAAAAATCCCGGAAGCTCGCAATCGACAAAACTGTTAAAAGCCGTAATGGAGGAAACAATGAATCGGAGCAGCCACCATTTCCTGCTTCATCAGGAAAAGGCTTTTACTTGAGCAATCAGAATTGTTTTTACCCACAAAACCATTTGCAGCAATAACGACCTGTGCATGAATTAAAAATGGGGGTCCTTATGATGTCATCGGTCATTTCCACAGGGGCAATGGGTATTCTTATGGCAGAGAAAAACGACCGCCTTGAGCAAGATGGCGATAAAGATTATACAGCGCCTTCCCCTGCCACTGAGGGCGGAATTAAAGCGCGCGCACACACACACACACAGACATACATTGACACACACAGAGACACAGACATACATTGACACACACACACACAGACATACATTGACACACACACACACAGACATACATTGACACACACACACACACAGATATAAATTGACACACACACATACAGACATACATTGATACACACACAGATCCACTGGGGAGTAACTGGGTGTGTGTGAGGTGTGCTTTACTTTGTTTAGTTTATTGCTTACAGGAGTTACCAACAAAGGAAGATGTCTGTCCCTGTTGTAGACAGAAGTAGACAATAAAGAAATTTTGTAAAATGCCTCATGGGAGGTAACTATGAAACAACAACACTGAGGGGCAGACCTCAGAGCTCGGCCACGAACTTGCATTACTGGACTTCTGGCAGACGATTTTTTTTCCAGTTAACTACCAAAACGAGGCAGGTATATACAAAGCTTCCGGTTAAGTCACATTCTTTGTTTAGGCTCGCCGAGACTAACAGCGGAGAACTTCGCGTTGGTCTTGGCAGACAGACAACAATCAACCTATACATATCCATAGTTCGGCAGACGGCATGCAGGTCAAAGGTCAATGTCTTCTTTCCATCCAGTCTATGTCTGGTGGGAGATATGATACGGCTTTATTTACCCCAGAAAGCAGTTACTAGAAACCCTGTAAGGAACTAAGGGCTATAAACACACAACACAACAACAACAACAATCAGCAAAAGCGTAACAAGTGAATATTTCTCGATCCAAGTTCAAATTGTAGCGGATCAAAGCCTTTTTCAGCGGCGTCTAGTATTTGAATTATTTTTTCTCATTATTTATATGACCAATGGCTTGTGGCCACTGGTCTAGAGTCGTGAAAATGACACGAAGTTAAAGGCGAATGGAAATGTTTTCTCTCAGAATTATCAGAATAAGTATCTTAGAAAAAACAAAACCCAACCACTTGCTCTCGGGAGGTCTATTAACGGAAAGACAAAAAGGGACGAAAGATGGAGAGACAGAGATAACTAGAGAATTGGACAGGCAGAGATGTTACACAAACAAAGCTAACGAAACAGAGGGATTGAGTGATGGGCTAGGAGGGAGGTCCAGAGAAAGAAAGATCCCAGATAAGCTAACATTGAAACACGGAGCAGGCAGATAAAAGCCAGCTGTCTGGATTGCATCAGCTTTGTTCCACCTTGAAACATACCCACCTTTCAACAGCAGCTACCCTGTGCATCACTAGTCTACCCTGAGGAGCTCCAAGTTTGTCAGAATATCGCAGCAGGAGCAGTAATCAACATCTAGAATCTGGAAACTTGTCGGAATGTTGGAGCATCGGAGGTGAATGACAGTCGGACAAGGGAGGAACCCAGCTTACTCATCAGTCTCAGGTGCATCACCAAGTCTTGGAGCGTGAGGAGGAAAAAAAAAAAACTTAGTAAAAGATGTGGTTGAGGTGTCTTCAGCGAGATGATGAAACTGGCGCTGGGGTTATCAAGTGCGATCGGAAGTTGCTAACACCAGAGGGCGTCTTTGACACTCGTTATCAATACAAACACATAGGCTGGCAAGAGAAGACAACAAACAGGGTCTTTGCTGAGAAGCCGGCAGATAAGTGGGATGATAAGCACCGACGAGGTAATTTTCTTCAAACATCCTTCCTTCCCTCCTGTAACGTAGTTATCTACCCGTTCCACTCACCCAAACCTTGATTAGCTCCCCTGATAGTCAGAGCCTGTGTTATAAACTGCAGTGTCCGGGCGAATAAAACTTTTCGTCCTCGAATATCAATGTTCTCGACGATGCACATTAAAACGATTAAATTTTTCACGCTGGACAACCCTTGGTAGTCGGTCCTAGCTCTCCCATTGGCTGCAGCCTTGAAGACGCAAGCACATCCGGGTTGCAGCACGAGGTCAAGGTGAAGATAGTCTCTTGACTTTATGGTCTTTGAGGGATGGTGGTGGTGGTTCGGAACCACCTCTTTGCGGCTTCTGAAAAGTCTCTGTCCTTGAGCACGAGCAAGCGTGGATAAAACATTTTGGAAGAGCTCGACAAAACTCGACAATTCTCTACAAAGGCTGACGCACTCTGATATCCGGTCATGCGCTGATGCCCGCTGGGTTACAACTTAAGTTGTTGTCGATGTTGGTTTTGCGTTTTTGTTGTCTTCGGCATTATTGCAGAGGGAGCCACTTAAATAACATTTTCTGCCTGATAGGTGGCGCTCTTGCGTTGACTCAGCGGCGAGACAGTTGTCACGTGATTCTTGTGAAGAAGGTGATACGTCAGATGATAATGTGACTAGTGTCTATTTTTAGTCGTGAAATAAGATACTTAATTTCCCTTTTGTCTGGATCCTGCAGACACACGGTCTCCGTTCTTGCATAAATCTTTCCAAGAAAAGTAAAGAAAGTTCCTGGATTTGTCTATAACTTCAATCAAGCTATCGTATGCAAGCGTGATCATGTGTGTGTGTGTGTGCGTGCACGTGCAGCGAGCCAAACGTTTGCTTTGGTACGTCTTTGAAAGTGTAGACAATAGGATAGGATGAATGAAGAAAAAGGAAAAAGAGTAGAGACAGGTGAGGGAACGAGAAAGAGAAAGGACGACAGGAAGAAGTAAACCTCTGATAAATAAAAAGTTCCAATATGTTATCTCGCCATTATTTGTGCGACACAAATGTTATGCAAGAGGTTAGGGTGGCGAAATAAGCGGGTAGCTTTGGAGAAATCCGTTTTGTCACAAAGTGTGGCGAGTGAGAAAGTAAGGGGAGGACCAAGAAAACGAGTTGAGAGTGTACTTGATTGAGCTTTGTCAAGAAGACAGATGATCGGAGGCCTGTGAGAGCATCAGACATACATATGAACAGCAATGACCTGTCTGGACATCTTTTGTATCTCGAGAACGGAACTTGCTCCACGAGAAATCTTGACATTGGCCTCGAGTTATGGTCGAGTCATAATCTCTTTGCTCAAACGAGATGTCACAGCTTGCAATATGTTTGTCTTAGCCTGCTCCACGCCTGACATAATAAAGAGTTTCTCAAATGAAAACCTAAGCTCTTTACAGGGAGGGTGGTGAGCTGTGTTTACACGCTTGGCCTGCTACCCGGGAGGTCTTCATCTGACACCAGGGTTCAGTAAATTCTGGGATGTGGAAAAAGGTGGATGGCGGCACAGTTTGCGAATCGATTAAGATGCTTAGTGTTGGTTGGTCTGTTCAGACTCCAGGGACCTGCCACAGAATTTTGCTTCGTTGCCTTCCTGTTGCCGTTGGGGTGTGTGGCGAGTACGATAAGGCGGATAGAGAGACTTCCTTTGACATTCGCCAGCAGGCGGCCTCCACACAAAGATACTCTTTCTTTCTGTTCTTTGTTTCCATCTTTCTTTTCTTTGTTGTATTTTTTTGTTTGTTTGCTTGTTTTTCTTTCTTTGTTTATTTTTTTCTTTTTTTTTAACTCAAGTTGTTCTCAACAAATTTTTCTCTTGAAGACAAAATGCGTATTTAAGTTTAAAGTATGGTTTACAAATTCGTTATTCACATGTGTACACCCCAAGGGCCGTGGCTGGCGCCAAGCACTTGACCTGCTTGAAACTTCTGATTAAAGCCTGAGAAGTAAAGAGGCAACAGAGTTACTCGCCCTAAACATGTCTTCCAATTATCTGCCAGGACATGAAGGTCGACATAGTCACTGTTGTAGAGGGCTCTGCTCAGAGTAGGCGGTCGCCAGTTGGAATCTCTGACTTTATTAGGGACAAACAAACAGCAAACTCCAATGCAGCGAAAACAAGAAGGAAAAGCTCAGCATCGAAGGAGAGTGTGTAAGCCACTTACAGTTCACGGTCCCTGGGACCACTGAGCTATGGGACCTTCATCTTATCCATTCATTTCATGAACAAGATCGCCATTTAACATATTGACATATCAGTTGCTGGGTAATGAGGAAAACTCTTAATTATCTTTTATCTTTTCTCTTCACTTCAGTCCTCGTCCACAGACCCAAACAGTCATCGAAGACTGAACCGAACCTGTATGAAGTTCTGTATAACTATCATACATAATAAAAATATTACTTGTCTTCTTACAGCTACGGGTAAAAAATGCGATGAATTAATATAATTAGTTTAATTAATCAAACGAACAACATGTCTGGTGCGATTGATTGCCGGCAATAAAGAGTGTCTAAACTGGGAATCATATTATTTTCATGGTGTCGTGACTTCCACCAAGAGTCCACAGTCTTCACACCGGCAATTGTGCAACCACCGGGCTCGAACCTGATTCATTAAGTTGACATGCAGGTCGCCAGGGGGCGCAGCAAGACGCCGACCGCGTATTATATGGCTGCTTCCTTTTTTGGATTATTGCCCCCTTCCCACATAAAGGAAAGATGGAATTAGTATTACACGCTGCATTATGAACCACGAAACCAGCTGGAAAATAATGTCAGAGCATCAGACCGGCATCTAATTTCGCGACAGCCATATTGGGCATGCGCACTGAGTCATTGACTTCAAGTGTAAAACTTGAAACAGATGAATAATGAGGTCTGTGTATGATAAAGGACCGGTGAAATTTTCTACACAACTTTCAATTATTGGGGAGAAGGAGCAGAGTAGTTGCAAGAAGAAAAAAATGTCTGTGTTGTAAGAGGTTCGTAAAAAGTTAAAGATAAATTAGCATCATCCTGCTCGCTCTTAGAGCAGTGAACATTAATTCACAGTTTCTAGAGGACATGGGAAGGGTTAGGTATGCCATCTTTACCTTTCTTGATAGATTAGTCACTCATTCTCGGGAGGATGGGTTGGGTGGAGTTTCAGGACCTTTTCCACAGACAAACGCCGGAACCACCACAGTGCCACTTATTATCTAAAAATAGAGAAAAATACTCAGTGCCTGTACTTAATTTGATGCTGAACTATACTTACACTCTTACCACTGTTATTTTTATATTTGAGTGCGAATCAGTAAATGAGTTTCACACTCTTAAACCTCACCTCTGCTCCGTTGCTGGGACACACGGCAATAAACATCAAAGTTCTAACCTGGGTTTTGAACAGAATCCTTTTCGTCTCTTGAGGTCGAACTGTAGGTTCCTTGACAGGACAACATCTCATTCCACGTGTTCCAAGTTCTCGGATGGTCTGTGGTCCCTCAGCGCCTTTCCTGCATCAAGAATCAAAGACATGAAGATACTGGAGTTCATAGGTCATTGCTAGTTAAAGACTTGCGATGTAGATAATTGTCGATGTAACAGCGGATCACACCAGGTGGATTGTTCATATTGTTCACCCCAGGGAGAAATGTTTTTGGGTTAGAAATTAAAAATAAAAGAAAAGTGAATACAAATTTTAATTTATAGAATACTACATTTTTTGTTAAATTTTTTTTATTTATTTATTTTTTTGCAGGCACATGGTTACTGGCAGACAAAAGGAAAATTCTGTTGTACTCGTCATCGATGACCTTCATCTTTCTTCGTGAACCAGTCGACATCTAGCTCAACCTGTCTGTAACCTTGGTGATGCCCTACAGCACACCTCGATGACCCTCATGTGGCCTTCACCTTTTGAAGCGACCGAGAAACTGCGAGCTCCGTGAAAAGAAATTATCTATTCTTGCAACATCCCGAACTTTATGTGCTAATAACACTTTCTGCCCTAATTTTTATAAATAATACGGGTGAGCTCATTTAGACTCACCGAGAACCTCAATCATACTTAAAATATTTGTGACCTCACCCCACTGGTATAATGCACTTGTCAAAAGATGGGTTGAGTGATGATAAGACTGGGAAGAGTGCATGTAGTGATGGTGGTTGTGGTGCATTAGTTCACATTTAGAAGCAGGAGCCATCTGGCATTACACAAGTGCTGTCTCTGCCACAAGATGGCGGGGAAAAAGCTCTCGCCATCTGCAGACTCTTTCGTTTCTAAAAACTCTCGGTCGTTCGACAATAATCACAAGCAAGGTCAAAGGTCGCTGCTCCCAGAATAGCACACCACCCGGAAAGATGGTTAAGAACCGCAAACACAGCTTTTAGTTGACATCAGTTTTAACTGCTCCCCTCGTGGATGCTGACTTGCCTGATGGTGGAGGGATGGCTATTTTTCTAACCACTCATGAAAGATCCTCAGGTGTGAGAACATAAAGATGCACCTTCCCCCTACTGCCGTGAACATAGACCTATAAATAAACTCAGGAATGGCGATTTCTGTGTGAACACGATGCCATTGTTCTCTCCTAGCAAGGATCGCTCCTTCAGAGAGTTCTAGAAATGTCTGGCTCTTGTATTTGTCTCTGTTACATGTTTATTTAATATTTATTGTACCCGTTGTAAGATGTTACCCGTTGTTCCAACTTTCCTTAAAAAAAAAACCAAACCTACTCTTGCTAGTATTCGATAAATAAGGAGTTATACATTTTGTAAAACACTAATTAGTTTAAAACTTCAATAAATTAGTTAAGAACGGCAAAACATTTTTCAGAAGCTGTGTGTAAATGTTGGTTATAAATAAGAAATAATATAATATATAGATCATATAAAGAGTATATATATAGAGAGAGACTGTCTCACGCACAACCAGTAACATCGGTTATATCACTGAAAAAATCAGGCCATGTAAACAAGTAGCACATGCACAGAAAAAACAATTTGCTCGAAACGAGATGTGAACCCACGCCGATCGATTCTCATTGATAAGTGTTGGAATATTGCGCCACCGGTCCACCCAGAGGGGAATGGCGGAGTGGGGAGAAGAGGGTGTAGAATGGAGGAGCAGGAACATTGAATACCAAGGCACCGACATCTGCCACATCCACACGAACCACTGGTGGCAGCACGTGACGATGTCCAGAAGCAAAATGTTTTGTTTTGTTTGGTTGGCTGCGCGGCAGAACGTGTTCACGTCACTACGTCCTTCTGTTTGCACACGGCCCTCCACGGCGGATGCTGTGTGACTCCACGTGAAGTGGGCGGAGGAAATCTGCGCGAGATGAGGAGGACAACTACAGATTTGTTAACCATCCTCACATTTGCATGTTTCCTTTCCGTTTCCAACACCAAAGGACGTCGCCCTTCATCAAAGGGAAACTACCCTTTACCATAAAGGGGAGCCACTCCTTACCATATTTAGATGATTGGCAGCATCGTTAGAAAAACGGTCGTCAGGCAGATAAGAGGGTATATGTTTACCTTTTTCTAATCCTCATCTCATTCAAACAAGGATGAAAAGAAAAATGTTGAGAAATGTATTTTTGGCTCCTGGTGAGCTTAATCGAGATAAAAACTGAGAAAAGATGATTGAGAAAAGGACAGGAAACCCGGATGTGACACATGAGGTCACAAATCTTTGGTTAGACGATGAAATTTTATCCCCTGGCTTGCAAATCACAACAGACGTAGAGTAGTGAATGAAGGTTGGAAAAGACGTGAAGCAGACGTAGTGTCTTCAGACCAGGAGCAGAATAGCAGCACGCATCCTGTCTTAGTAAAACCGTCCTCGAGGTTCGAACTTGGCTGCTTTTTATTTTAGTTGCTAGGACAAAATGCTTTCATCTAGTAACGATGATGTTAGAGGTTAGAGCGAGTGACAAAGATAGAGGACACCATAGTACCTGGACTAAAACCCAGACAGGCAGCCGTGTAAACAGGTGTCACATCCAGTAACCATGGCCCGAGATGGGATCCGAACCCCATGGCAGCAGGATCTTGACTGTCGTGGGGCTAACGACCGCTTAATCCCTGGGACAACATTTTCCCGCCCTGCACTTCACAAAGTAGGACTACTTCACTGAGTGTTGATCATAAAGGAAGTAATGGCGGGGGCTGAGGGGGCGCTGCAGTGGTGGGGAGAGTGAGCTCCCCTTGAAGACAAGCCGGAGCCGCACTGAGAGCGAGGCTGGAGGCGAGCTTCATCGACCGCTTTTATCGAGATTTGAAGACAATCTTTTCACGCGGAATTAAAGAGCAGAAGCGATGAATGCTGTTTTCAGCTGAAGCCAGGATCGACCGACTAAATGGAAACAAAATGAACGCTGTTGCTGCCTCACTGTGCTTTCCTGTTCGTCAGTCTGTCTGTCAGTCCATCCGTCCGTCCGTCCGTCCGTCTGTCTGTCTGTCTGTCTGCATTTTTGTTCATCTGTGCTTTCACTTGACATTAGTTCTTTGTTATCTGCTACTGAATTAATGTTTGGATTGAATAATCAAGTATATCATCATCTGGTGATTTCTCGCTATTTCGAGAAGGGAGGGGAAGTGAGTGAAAAGCAATAAAGGGGGAATTATTCGGAGCGGAAACCCTATTTCACCGTCAAAGAAAATATCCCCACGACCCCTCGTGAACTTAGGACCTCACCATCTACTCTACATTGATGGTGGATGGATGTTTCTACTGTTGATGAGAATTTGATGAGTATTTATGACCACTAACCTGGGAACAAACACACAAACACACTCTTCGTAGCCAAACTCCTAAAACTAAAAATTTTAAGCATCGAGGGTTCAACTAAATTTTTTGTTGTTGTAGATTAAGTTGTGGTACAATATTTGCACGAAATGTAAAGTTTTATATAGTGTTCCACTCTCATTATTAAATTTAACTTGTACAATAATATTTCCAGGAATTTTACGAGTTCTTTTCAGTCACATTGCACTTTCTACGGTAATTTTCAGACCCTGGAGAAGGCGACATATTTACTGTCTTGTCGGCTGAAGAAGTGTGCAAGTTTTTTTTTTTTTTCTCTCTCTCTTTCTCAAGCACCTGTGTGGTCCCTCATTACCCTCAAGTTTGTTTAGTGTCAGGAGGTTATTTTAAGCTATAATTATGCTACAGAAGCTACTTTGTCTGACATCGATGCCGACGAGAGAGGCGATCAATTGTGATTGATGACGGAGTGAGTGTGGTTCATCTCTCCTCAGGGGCGCCGGACACTTGTTGTGTGACCACAAGCTGTTCCATCATTGTTTGTTTTGGCAACACTGTTTGAAAGGTCAGAGAAACATTAGACGAGGACAGCCAGGCGCGCTTAACAAAATAATTAGCTGCAATCTTTCATTAATTTTTTTCTCTGCTGCTAGTCTCATCGCCAAGAAAGTCTGGTTTGTCAGAATTGTCTCAGCAAGTCTGGTTTAAACTTTTATTATTTGGTAGGCGACAAGTTTTAACTGCCTGCATATGTCGTTGTCTTTTTCTTTTGCACATTCATTGAACTTATCAACTGTCTGTATTTACCCTCTAAGATAAATTGTTTTTATTTTATTTATTGTGATACTCTAAATAGTTTTGATGCATTTTAAATGATATATTGTAGATATATGAATGAAAGTTTGTTTAAACGACTAATAAATACTCATTTACATACTTCAATGGAAGACATAATTTATTTTTCATTGTTGATGGCTAAATCATGAAAAGTTTTTTTTCCTTTCGTGCACTCAGTTTGGCGGAGAGCCGTGTTCCTGCCTGTTGTAGGGGGGAAAAAAGAAAAAAAGAAAAGCATCATATAGCCTAGTAATGTTTTCCACTCACTGGTAAGGGCGAGTTTCGAACCAGCGCCTATTGCTCACAAATAAGTCGAGCGACTGACGAGCTGACGAGACTGTCAGCCCTGGTTAACCGGACGAATACTTTTTTGAGGAAAATTCCTTTATGAATACTAGGCAGCTAATAAAAGTCTCCATCTCTCTCTCTCATGCACTCTACATGCTCCCATACAAAAAAAAAACTGAAGGAGAATTATAGTTCGTTCTGGAAATAAATCCACAAGAAGACCTGTTGTTACAGTTGAGGACGCGAGCAGGCAAGGCCACCTTGTTTTTTCGCAGAAGCTTGTAGTTTTTTTTTTTTTAATCCTCGCCATCTTTTCAATGCAAATCATTGACGAGCTCATGTGAAAAATGATTGGAGGAGTAGCCAGAGAACTGGAGGAGAAGATGCACAGATAGGCAGCATCTTGTAGGAGGAAGTTTGGTGCAGGATATCGACAGCTACTCTCCACGCGCTGCTGCTGCTGCAAGCGAGGTCACGCCGTGACCCAGTATGACAGCTTGTACTCCTCTCCAGTTCCCTCCCTGCTCCCCATTCCCCCCTCCCCCTGTGAGCTGTGCCACCGCCCTCTCTGCACTTCCCCTCCCGTTCTCCTCCAGCCACCGCCGGCATGCGCAGTCGCCGTGACCTTTTCCCTTCGACCTCGCGCGTACGGCGAGCTGCCTGGCCTTTAAACTATTTATAGCCTGCACTGGGTGAGTTTAGCTGCAGCCACCCGCATTTAGCCCCGTAACCGAACAAAGGAGGCTAAATTTGGCTCTGCGGAAGCGAGGTGCACAGGAGATGGGAGACTGTCCCCCTTACCCCGGGTGTACGTGGACATGACCGGCGCAAAAGGAGGGCCGGTCTGTGAAGTGATGTATTCTCGGGGCTGCCTCCAGGAGGTCTCGGTCCAGTAACCCCCGGGCTCACAGAGGTCTCTTCCCCACCCCCGAAACCCCTCCACACCCAACATGAAGCTGGAATTGATTCCTCCGCCGCGGACACCCGGACGATCGCTTGCATCACGTGGTGTACAGGTCGCAGTGGTGACAGGTTCGGATGGCGTGTGTGCCATGGAGGACAAGGAGTAGACAAAGGAGCCGGAGGACTGACTCACTGGCTACACCATCCTTTCCCGCCCGCACCTCATGCTGCACGTGTAGCAGAACTACTCATCTGTGTGTGTGTGCACGCGCGCGCACGTTGGAGCGAGAGAAGAGAACAGGAGAGCACGGAGAGATAAGCGTTCGCACCCAGTGACTTTGCTGAAGACTGTAGCAGGGGAGGAGGCACAGCTCGGGGGGTAGCAGCAAGCCCCTGGCTGCAGAAGGAAAGAGAAGGTGAAAATGAAAGAGGAAGATAAGCAAGCAATCACTCCGATGTCTGTACGGCCAGCACAGGAGGAAGCAAGTGATCATAAAGGGTGAGAATGATACAAAACCTATCATAAAATTTATATATATATACTCTAGTACTTGTGGCTTATTTTTCTCATTTTCACGCAGTTACAATTACAAATGCCGGCCTCATTATACCTATAAATATTCATTCTCTTATTCGTTCTGTCTTTCACGTAATGTGTACAATGGCGGCAGCAGTTAAGTAGACATTTTCATCGTTATCATTCACATTGTCTACATCACTGGCTATAGACACTGTGTATATGTAGCTGCAGTACACCTGTGTACACATACACTGACACGTGGTATCTACATCAACGACAAGGTGCCGGTTGCTGTAAGGCATAGACTTCCAGATATTTTGTGTATTCAGTAAAAGTGTATCTCAACGACTGAAGGTAACTGTCGAGGTCGTGATTATTTCTGTGATGCTTTGCTGTTGTGATGAGATTATTTTTGTAACGACTGGTATGAGCAATCTACATCTCCCTGCAAACTCACGCGAGCACGCGGAGGCAAGCACAAAAAGTGCTGAAACAGGAAAAAACAAAAATGGGTTGGAGGACTTTCCTGCGGCGTAGGAAGATGCTCGGCTTTGGTGGTGGTGGTGGTGGTGGTGGTTGTGGTGGTGGTGGGAGTGGTGGGAGTGGGGGGCCAACTTCATGCTGACGGTGAGCGACGATCCCATTCCTGTCTCCTCAGTATCTTTTGTGGCTGCCCCCCCTGTAACTACCTCCCCCCATTTAACATACCACTGAGCCCAGATAAAGCATGCATGTGGTTGGGACAAAAGGAAATAAAAGCAGACATGAAGAGGGAAGGGAGCGAGAGAGTGGTTGGAGGGAGGCGCAGTTGGTGAGGCCACTCCTGGTTGTCTGTCCCCGCTTATAAAAATATTATTATTTTATATCAGCATCGTCTGCCCACAAACCAGGAATTGTTCTGACACGTGACACACATCGCTCGCCCAGCTGTTTGGGGGGTTGAAGGGTGCTCACCCTCGCCCTTTGTTAATAGTTCTTCACCTGGCTTGCCGGAGTTATACATGTGTATGTACATGTAGACAGACACAAACACACAAGCGAACACATAAACACACATTTATATCAGCATAATACACGCATATAGTACAGTCGACAGGTTTTTAAATTTCAACATAATTTTTTCTGACCACCCGACACTCTTTTAAAAATATTTTTCTTAATTTTTCCCCTTCCTTTATGAAGTCCGTACGTACTTCTTACCTTGTTGGTCTGTATGTGTGCGCGTGCAATATCTTCGAATGTGAGATGCATATATAAAACGAAAAACATGGATAATCAATGGCCTTTATTTATCATATTTAATGGCCTCAGGAGAGTTATAATCTTGTGGCATGCTTAATGTCGCGTGTCGCATGCTGACTCAGCCTGTTGCGTCAATAGTGTTTGACGTAATTTGTTTGGTGACGTTTTTTTTTGGAACGAAAAAGTAGAGATGTGAGGAAGACCATCATGGAGAAAGTTTTAACCGTGTGATGATTATCGAACCGTGAAAGGAAATTTGACTGTGATTACCGTCGAAGAGACGGAGACTTGTGAGTAACCACCGTTGGAAGAACGGTGGTAGCTGTGCCGCTGAGGAAGCCTGAGCTAGGTTGTTGCGGGAACGGAACTGTAGAGAGTTGGGGGTAAGGTCAGTTGGCGTCCGGTAGGGAGGCGTTTGTGTTTTTTGTTTTTTGGGGGGTTCGTTTTTTTATTTTGTTTTCATTAAATATATATTTGTAGCGTCGTTTCGTGTGCGTGTTGGTTTGTTTAGCGCTGGGAGCGTTTGGACACGTCGCTACACGCGACACTTAAGAAGTGTAGTGTTTAGGGTTAGCAGGGTCAAGACAAGACAAGAACATTGATTTCTGGAGGATTACAGTCCCTGGTTGCTAGAAAAGTGCCTCCACCTAGCGGGTGAGTTAGCACCAGGGGTGGGGGTGAGATGGTTGGGTGGGAAGAAACATGAGTATCCTGGAGGAAAACTCCCGACAGTCCGCGAACAGGCATCGCGTGCAGGGAAAAGTACAAACGAGATGCGAACCCCGACAGTTTAATTCTCATGTGTGTGTTGGAGGGAGGGATCCACTGCCAGACCCCACCCTCCTAGTCGGCTACCCGTGGGATTGTTTTACACATCATATAAATAAATATATTATAGATTATATTTGCATTTAGAGTAGCAGTTCTTATTGTAGAAGTTTGTGCGGGAGCTGTGTTTGGTTTGTGCTGACCACTTCACGCTCCACTGGACGCCATACTTTGCTGCACGCGCCGCGCAGCTGTGACCTGTCGACCGTGACACTGACCTCTGACCTCCTTGTTGACGGACACAGTGTGTATGAAGCTGGGGGCCATGTGCTTGATGCTAACTGGCCAGCAGTTAGTCACGCGAGGTCACACGAGGTCACGGACTGGTCACGGGGTCACATGTCGCCACGGAAGGTGACAAGGAGTTCGCGTTTCGTTGAGTCAGGCCAGCCCCGAATATGATTTTTATGCAATGCAGATGAGAAGAGGCCAAGCGAGGCGGCTAAAGGCGTCTGGAGGGAAGGGAGGGACGTGCTGGGGGAGGGGACGGCGGTCTGATGGATCGATGCCTTCAGATGAAAGGATGATAGATGTTTCCTCCTCCGAGGTGCGACATGTACCGCACGCCTGTAGTCTGCCTCTCCTCCTTTCTCTCTTCCTGTCTCACTCCTCTCGCAAACTTTGAATATAAGTTTGCATGCACGAACACACTCATAGACGAACGCCCGCACGTGGACATACACACACACATACACACATACATACATACTCTCCATCTCTGTGACACTCAGTCCCATCAGCCTGCGATGAAGGACGAAAAAACTGTTGAGATTTTTCATTTCGACACATAGTCGCTTGTATGTGTGTCTTCCTGTGTGAGATGGTGTGTAAAGGTGTGCTCGCGCTCCCTCTCTCTCTCTCGCACCTGCTGAAAAAGAATCTCACAAACTTTTAATCGACAGCTGTTGCGCCTAGTGCTGCTGGACAATGTCAACACCCACTCAGACATTTATCCTCAGTTGTTGAAATAATGGAAGGATGTGTTGATGGCCTGGAAAAGACACAGGTAAATCCTGATTCGACTAAAACACCCTCTCCCCCTCCCCCTCTACACACACACTTACTTCTTTTGTTTTGTTTGTATTCCAAGGACTGGTGTCGGCCAGGTGTTGACTTCAGGTGACCAATCTCACCTTGGCAACCAAAGTCCACTCGGTCACGCTCCTTGAGGCTTTAAAGTTCCTTTAGCCCTATATGTGGTTTTCGCAAAAACAAAATCACCAAACTGTGACTAGCAATAGGCCTTCTTGACTCAATATACCTATACATGTATATATATATATCCCGATAAACTATCTGGATGTAAGCAATTCCATCAGGTCCTCTGGCGTCCAGAAATACGATGAACTTCAGTCTTTGTTGCGTGTATCTCAAGGTATTCGCGTTTGTGATGTTTGTGGGAAGGGAAGGTTGATATCACTGAGCTCAGCTCACACCAGATTCCAGTCGACCTGTGACTCGCTCTGTGGGGAACAAGAGAAGGATTGGTAGGTCCCCCATAAACCTTTCCTCGCCAGGCCTACATTTCATGCTATTTTCGGTTTATTCCTGCCGCCACATTGACGAGGGATAAACGTGGTTCCTAAAATAAGATACAGGGCAAATCAGACTGTCTTGACATGATCAGGTGAGAAGAAAACCCAGAGGGCAAAAGTCAGGTGCAGGTGTGTTAAAGGGGAAGTACAAGGCCTGGAGTTTCCTCTCTGTATCAGCAGGGTCCACGATTCACATTTGTAAAGCAGGATCCGTACCTTGAGAGACTTGCTGTACCTCACAGTAAACCTGATGTTATCCTGCACCAGACCCTGTCCAGCTTGTTGCTATTGCTGTCCTGATGCGGATATCTGTCGTGAAGCTGTCGACTTTGGAGAGGATGACTCCGAAGTGTTTCAAATCTTTAGATGTTTACTCCGTTCATCCAGAAATTTACTTTTCCGTCGCCCATGGGCCAGACATTACTCTTGTCAGTGTTGGTCTCCATTCCACGAGTCTTTACTGTCTGTCAGTCTGTTGGCGAGTCTGGCAGTTCTGTTAGTGTCTGGTATCAGACTGACGGCTTAGTTCGCAAACTGGTCTTCCACTGATAGAAACGGAAGTGTGATGGTCGTGAAGGTCTCGCCCATGATATTCTCCAGAAATATTCTCACCTCTTTGTACTTAGAAGTGGTTTCACATTTCCCTTTCTTTTGTCACCTCGATGCCCGCGTTTAGTCACATAGCTCTAGGACCCCAGAGATTTTTTCTTCTTCATCTGACATTTAGCCCTCGCCGAGCTGCTGACATTAGCACATCTTTGATGTGTCCAGTCCGGGGGTCTACATCGCAGTCCATCACATTCAGTGTGGCAAATTTACCTCCGACTTTAGCCCGGGGGATTTCAGCTAAGTTTGGTCATTTCTCACATTCAGCCTCCGTTGACAGGATTTTATACGACGGACAGAATTGAAGAACGCCCTCGGTCTGAACAGCTCTGGATGATGAGTTACCATGACGACCAGTTCATAAAGGCAACAAAGCCATCGCTGCAGGATTGTTGATGATAACAACACATGTCAGACTGACGGCCATATTGAACCATTATAAATTACATGGTTTACAATTAGTTATCATCATCATCATCACTCACACATTGTGATGTCTTAGAAATAAAAGTACCAAAGTACATGTCTGCGATGGAAGGTTGAGGGGTACATCTATCGGGATGAGAGAAAGGAGTGAAGCAGGCGCAGCTTACAGTCGAGGGTATGACCCCGTGACCCCGTGTACACAGTGTCATCCTAACCACGGCCCCAAGGGTCACACCAGTGCGTCTACCTGTCAGAAAGTGTGCATCATATCCAGGAATTTGGGTGAAGTGCACTTATGCTTCCCATGCGATCTTTTTACGACCATTGCTTTGTTTGGCATCAGTTCCTTGGTTTCGTCTGCTGCTGCCATCTGGAAATGCGAGAGAGGGATTCTGGAGGTAATATCAGGGGCGACAACAATATCTTCTCTCCCCTTCCCTGCATGCCTGGGGTCTTACTTTTCCTAAATTCGGCTGCACCCAGCAAGGATTCAGAATCCACGTGACCAAAATATTTGTTTGTACACTTGTTAGTTTGTCTGAGCTGGATTTTCCACCAAGGCTCTTGGCCTCTTAGAGACCAACGCCCCGAAGATTGGTGTTGTCCATCCGTCTCTGTCTTGGGTCAACTCTGATCCTTAACAGGTTCTCGCACCCTTGCAATTCTTGGAGTATATTGACCTGTTCAATCTCTTACATACACATGTACATGTAGACACACACATACATAAACATACAAGCTTACACTTGGGTACAGACCTTCACACGCGGAACACGCTTGCACATACGAATAAAAGAAGAAGAGGGAGTTGGGAGGGAAGAGAACTGCGTGTTTAGAGCTTCGTGAGTTCCCACGGCTTGTTGTTTACCTTTTGTCGAAAACATAAAATCCCAGCCATGTGTGTAGGGCTTACTCCGTTCTGAGCTCCTGTAGGCGAGTCATGGTTCGCCAACTCCAGACAGAGTGGATGTGGAGCTCAGGAGGACTTAACGGTGATGATGGCAACAGTGATGATGATTATGATGATGATGATGGCTGTGATGGAAATTGGATTGGTGTCCCTTCACCTTACAGGCTTGAGAAAGGCAAGCTCTCCACAATTTTTGAATTTTTGGTTAATTTGTGTTTTTTGATGCCCATTGTGTAGGCCTTTGCGCCTTTGCTGTGCAGGACTGTTTGATGATGATGATGGCGGCGAGAATAGCGACGATAAAAACACTCTTCTTCTCTTCACGACTGGCACCTTTTCAAGGCAGGCAAATACTAGAAGATCATTTGGGTAATTTCCGGATGCATGGCGATGCAACTCAGTGAAAAAAGCAACATTGCTGGGGAAGTTGGGGCGAGCTGCTCGCCATGACACTCGGCCACCTTGTCTGACTGCGGTGGTGTCGGGACCTTCCTTTGTCTGTCTGTCTTCTTGCCAGCAGGGCTTGGTGTCTGATTTCTACTTCTTTGTCCAAGACGAATTCTGAAGGTCGAGAAGGACTGTGGGATGATCTTGTGGACACATTTTCATTTCTTGTTTTTGTTTCTTTGACATATGTCCAGCTTCCCCTTCCTGTATCCCAGCCTCCAACCTTTTGTTTCCAAGTCGAGGACACTACAAACAGATCCTGTCGCCTCACCCTTTGTATTGTGAAAAAATTCTGTTGCAATACCCTTTGCCCCATATGTTGTTTGTTGTCACATATAACATCTCTCACACACATGCGCACACTCACTCATTCACTCTCTCTTTAATTCTTTTGTCTCTCGTCAACCTACAGAGATGTCCCATACGACCAGGGCTGGTTCTACTCATCCTAGACAGTCCCCAAATCCTCGAGCATTTGCGGGGCTAGACAGGAGAGAACTATTAATTTAACTGAAGAGAGTGAAGTGTTGTATTCCAGGTCTCCCCTTCTCCCTCCCTCTTTCCTTCCTATCCCCTTTCTCTCTTTTATTTCAGTTGCTCATTTCGCCAGTCGGCGGCGTCACATTTATTTGCAGTCGACTTTGTGATTACTCGGGGAGCTGGTTCCCGTGGGGCTTTGTTGCCTTTCGTAATCGTCTGCAAATTATGCAAAAGTAGTTCCCCTGCTCCGCCGAAATAGCCATTAATACGCCACCCCTACCCCAGACCCCTTTGTTCAACAGCGCGCGCGAGGGGGAGAGAGAGAAGGTGGGGACTTTATTTACAAACATAAAATCCTGAATGCATGACCTTTGTCCAACTTCGGTTTCCGCTGTTGCTTTTTTTTCTTTCTTGACCTGGATTCTAACTACTGACATCATTGAAGACCTCAGCCAATGCGAGAGCTTCGAGCTGCCTTCAATGACACCGGAGCAACGGGGTTATGACCTTTTTCTAATATTCAATAATAATAAAATAAGGAGATGGCGACGCAGGTAAGACGATGTTTTAGGTTTGGGCTTGGGAAAAAAAAGAAAAGAAAAAAATAAGAACAGAGCTTTTCAAACTTTTCCTACTGAATAGCAACAGTAGGGCAGTGTATGTACCCCAACATTTTGAAATAGTTTTGCTCTCTCAGGTTAACCCTTAAGGGACACGACTCAGTATCCTTTCTGGAGCTTGTAACCTTCTGTAAAGGCATTTACTGTTATTCGGAAAAATTCTTGATTTATGTATCGCAGGGCCACGATTATACACCTGCGCTAGAGTCAACTGGAGATAACAAAAGGTGTTTAGTAGATGAAAGAACGAAAGGACGGACAAGACCCTGAAGACGTTGGACCGTCACAATATTGGTTTGTTTTCTTGTCAGACCATCGCACTTCATCTTCCCGTTGTCAGACCATGAAGCGGATTCTTCTTTCTGTCAAATCTTTACACTCCTATCTCTCTGTCTTCTCTCTCTCCCTTTCTCGTTTGCTGCCACTCTCTCTGAGATCGTTAATTCAATCTTGCCGTTGGTGGACGTTGCACTTGATTGTCTATCTGGCAGACAGTGACGATGAATCTTCTTACTGTCAGCTGCACTTAAGTTTTCTCGTTGACCAGCTGTCACACTTTGTTTTCTGGCTGTCAGTCCGTGACAGTTAATCGTCTGACTGTCAGTCTGTGACAGTTAATCTTCTGACTGTCAGTCATACTCCATCTTGTGGCTGTCAGACCGCGGCACTTAATCTATTGGCTGTCGGACCATCGGACCATCGGACCCTCTCGATGTTTCCTAGTCAGCACGTGAAGAGCCCAATATTTCGACAACTTAACAGCTTCTTTACTAGAGAAGAAATTTCCACCTTATGTTGTGGATTTTGTTTTCCTTTCTCTTTGTATTTCCTAGCATTACAAAAACGTCTAATAAAATGATGTCAACAGGTATGAGATATTTTCCTAAAGATGCTCAAATCCCTGGAATTGGTCTCGCCTTAGACACAAAAAAGTTGAGAAGGCTTTAGCACAGCTTTAAGATACTTCACAATATAATATTTTAATCTTCTAAATTCTTTTTGCCTCCCACAACCACACCACGCCAATGGATTTGGTTCTGGACGTCCCTCGTCACGTGGTCCATGTCATCCCGCCTCGCTGTGGATCGACCTCCACGTCTGTCTGGGTGTCTCCACCCTGCGCCTCCCCCGTGGGTTCCAGTCCAGGACTTGTCTGGTTACATTGTCAGCAGCTTCTTGGTGTTTTGGCTGGCAAGTTTCTGGTTGGTTCTCTCTCACAGGTCTGCATTGGAGATGTTGTCGGTCCACCTGATGTTGAGGATGTAGCGCAGACATCTGTTGACGAAAGTCTAAATCCTATTGATGACGGTGGTGATGAGAATTGCAGACAAAACAGAAAGCTGGTCCTCTCCCTTAGTTCTAGGAGATTCAAGATTTGCCTCCCCAGAGACAGCTTCCTTCACTGCTGCTGGTACATATTCATGGGGCTATTTCCCCTCATCCACTTTTAGTTTTTTTTTTACCACGCTCCATTTTATTTAATTGTGTGTGTGGTTCTCTGTTACTGCAGGGATGCACATTGCCTGCATTAACACCTCAATTATCACCTGCACCTATGCCTCCATTATCAAATGTTTTCCTTTCTACCACTCGTCCATCCCACTTCAAGTTTCACGTCTTCAAAGCCGCCGGTACTTTTGACAAGTAACAAAACTAATAAACAAATAAAAAATGAATCCTTCTACCTCCGCTGTGTGGATGACCCGCTAGAGTTGACTGACACACACCAAGGAACAGTCGGGTAGGAGTGAGGTGGGGCGAGCCGGGGAGGAAGGGGCGATCAAGTATGCAGGTAATGAATTTGCAATAGAGGGAATCGTGATTTATAGAAGGCAAGGGGTTAGTCGACAGGAGCGGATCTGAAAAAAGAACATCGCCTGGTTTTTGGACACACGTGCACGTGCACGCAAGCAAACAAACGGTTCGATAGGTTGTTTTCTTTTGTACTCAATGCTTCCATGCAGAAGGGATCATGTATTATGCAAGGGAGATGGGTAAGAAATGTTGGAAACCTGAGAACATGAAGAAAATCCTGGACGGCCATCCCTGTGAATAGGTGTCACATTCATGTGAATAGGTGTCACATTCACACAGACGTGAGTGCGCTCTGCGATGAACTTGTGACCTTTCGATTGTGTTTCCAACGGAGTGTTTTACAAGCCCAGCAAAGGCAGCACGACATGGACAATTAACGGGCCAGTCACTTGCTCTTGCGGAATGAAGTCATGCACACCTCACAGCAGACGACAACAGCAACATCGACAGCGAGTCGGGTGGAGGAGAGGGAGGGTCTGGCACAGACTACAGAGTACAATGTGTACAAGTGGCTTGTAGGACCGATCCTGCCTTCCGGACGTGAGACGTGGACTGGACTTGCCGATACCGAGAGCAGAGTCCAGGTATTCGAGAACAATCCTTGATAAGGCTGGTTCGGATCGCATACAGGGAACATAAAACCAATGACTGACATTATAGTGTGAATCATGGTTGTCACACTCGTAGGACAACAAGAACAACTACTTGCGGCGTAAGCTGGTCTTCCGTGGTCACGTGACCCGGCACGATACCCTATCGAAGACTGTTCTTCAATGTACCCCGGAGGATGGTGGACATCACGATGGTCAGAGGACACGTTGGCTTACGAACATCAAGACTGGACAGGTCGTCCTGTACAGGATCTGATCACCATCGGCGGGAGTGGCGGGCCCTGTGCTGTCCCCCAGCTCCCCGTATGTCGGGTACGGGTCAAGGGGCGACTGACTGGTTCGATCCCGATCTGTAGACAACAAATGATGGAGAAAACACGTTTGTCCGGCAAGCAACGACTTTTTAATGGCGTCGTCTAATGTAGTGCGAACCGCTCACTCCTGTGCTTACGTCACAGGGTCTAACCGTCCCCTCCATCATCCTCCTACCATCGATCTGACGACTCCTCGACATTTCGGTCACGCGCAAGCGAGGTGGGGGTGGGGCTGTGGAGGAGAGAATGGGTAGGGACGGGGGCGCCTTAATTAGCTCCCTTGCGCCTTGAAGGGGTGGGAGAGGGGCTAAGCTTTTCCTGGCATCTTAACCCTTTGCGGTTTGCTGTGGCTGTCGAATGACAGCAGATCAATGACTGTGGCGGCAGCCAGTTAACTGCTATCCCCACCCCACCCCCACACCCCGTCCGTTCATTCGTTCCAAACGTGCAGACTTGAAGGGGTTGGAGTTTGAATAGTTTGGTTTGCATCCTTAAGTTTGAGTATTGCAATAAAAACTACAGCCATCACCGGACAGGCGGGGAGGGGAAGTGGGAGGCGATTATTTAAATCATCGTCGTTTTGATGGCAGTAGAGGGAAAAAAACTTTATTTTAGGCCAATACCTTATTGTTATCTCGTGGTTAAAAAAATTACTTATCCGTTACACGGTTTATAAGAGAGAACACTAAGTGTAGTGAACACATTACACACGTTCACTCTCGTCAGTTGCCACTGGGATGAACATGCGAAAGAAGCAGGTGGAGGAAGCTTAGCTTTCAGATGCACGAGGTACCCTTGAACACCGGTAGTGACGTCACAGGCTCAGCCAGAAATGACGGCCACGATGTGTCGAGTGAGTGAACTCATTGTAGCGACTGGTTTAAACTAGAAAGGACTACATTGCGGCTGTCTTTGAAAGAAACAGAAAATGACCAATAGAAATGGTCCACGAGGAATGCTGGATGCGTAGTTTGCTTGCGTTCTTAGAGCGCATGCGCGGCTGTGTGTATGTGTGCAAGTGTGCGAATGTGTAACAGACGGGTTACTTAACAAGTCGCAGCATACCCGACCCCAAAGCCGGGTATCCTGTGAATGCTGGTCCTCGCGCACCCACCCGTTCCACGCGAGCTGTGATCAGGACAAGTTATTGATATGCTAATCGTCTCTGCTCCGCGCTCCCTTCCCATGATGCAACAGCGGCTGCAAATGCCACTCGCAGTTTTCAAGAAGGAAGAAAACTTGATTCCAAGTGGTCTGCCATCAGCGCCAACTAGCGGGATGCCACCCTTGTTCTTACCTTGCCCAGACTTGCTCCGGAAGGATTTCCCTTAGAGTGCATGTGCAGTGCCCTCCTCCTCCCACTGACGGTGAGTACGGAAACAAAATCACTCCCCCGCTTGCTAACTTGCTGTCTGTTGTCATGCGTGTCCGTCCGTCTGTCTGTGACATTTCCTTCAGAGACACTTCTCTAAGATTAACAGGTGATGGTGTGAAGGTGAAGGTGATCATATAAACACTAAGTTCACATTAGCATTTACATCAGTCGATGTTAGAGCTGTATCGGCGAGTAGTTACAGTTATCTTTCCTTGATTTATGGGTATGTATACATACAAAGGTTTAGCAGACACTCCTGGATCCTTAGCTAAAGACACACACATAGATACAGAACATGTTTCCATCTTAATACCCGCCTTCCTTCCACCTGTACAACTCATCCACATCGTCGTCGTCATGTTGGAAGTCGGAGAACAAACTTGGACAAAGGTAACATTGTGAGGTCTGACTGCGATGAGGGAGAAGTCGGTGTTCAGTTGATGAAAACTGTGACCACCTACTTCTAGTATACACTTCTCGCTTATGTAGCTTCTCCCCGTTGTGCGAAATCTCAGACTGTCCTCCGTTGCTGTTTCTCCAAAGCCTGGTCATGTGACCTCAGCCACCGAGCTCTGGTCGGTCCTTAGTGATGTTGTCTTAGCATCCTGATTTCCTGTAGGGGTTCACTCCCCTATACTTCGTCTTTCCCAAGATGCTTTGCACTCCCAGCAAGTACTTAATTGCCTTTGTCACACGGGAAATCGAGATTTGACCGCGAGCCCCTCGAGACCTAAGCTCGTCTCGTTTTACTTGCTGGCGACCATCTCTCCTCCTCCTCCCAACTTCCACATCGTAAATAGTAATGTTTTCGTCCCTCAGTCACTTTAAACATTTTGCACTTTTCAGAAGTCAAGTGCCGCACACTTAACACGATGAAACTCTTGGCCTGTAGGCTCTGGTGTCGGCATCCACAAGAACACGAGGTCTTGGAGCGGGAGGGATTTTGTAGGTCACGGTTATCCAGAGAGAGGCTGAGTTCCTGAGACGCAGACAGATGATGGACGTGGTGGGGTCGTGAGATGGGAAGATGGGCGGAGGTTGTCCTCGGCGTGGATTCTTCTTTTTTGGTGGCGGAAATTAAATTTGATATCAGGAAAAAACACATCGTGTGTGGGTGTGAGAGAGAGGGAGGGTGGGTGAGTGAGGGAGTGAGTTGGGTGCGAGTAAGTGCATACGTATATACGTGCGTGTGTATTCATGTATGTATGTAGATATGTGTATGAACATATTTATGTGGGTGTCTTTTATTGTGTGCACCGAGTTTGACAAACATCTGGTCTCATGGACGAAGTGTAAACAAACACACATGTTCTGTGGGAAGCAACTCCGGAACGCACTCGCATCACTCACACACTCGTACACAAGGACACAAACATGGCCTGCACGTACACACACGCACAGACATTGTGGGAGAGATGTGGAAGAGAGGAGGTGGGGAGAGAGAGAGAACTAGAGAGAGTGAACTACCCCATCCACCCCACTGATATCAATGATACAATCTGCTCTACATGTAGAGGAGCCGTGGGTACTACGCATCTCCCCCACTAATCCATCGCCCATCCCGCCAGCAACAGACTAACACGGATTTGGTACAAAGACAGATTTTAGGTTAAAAAAAATCGTACAAAGGAAAGCCCGAAATAAGGGCAACAGTTGGTGTACACTTGTACACCGAGGGCAAACCCTCGTGACACAAAGGGAGGCAATGCTAACCGTGTTTTGTCTGCTGGTTCACCGATAAAGCAGATGATTAGTGCACGAATTCTTGGGTGGGGGCGAGGGTGAGAGTGAGAGGGATGCCAACCATAGCACCAACAGGGTACAGGGCCCGAGGCAAAGCAGCGACCGCAGGGTATCTCGCGACACTGGAGGTTTGAACTTGTTTACCCTGGGGCAAAGTTTGGGAGATGTGTGTACGAGTTACCTACTGGCTCCAGACTCCGAGAGTATCTGAGCTTCCAGTAAGTCCTCGATGGTAGTCGTCTGTCTTGCCCTCATCTTAGGGCCTGCATACGTGATACTACGTGATAGTACGTGATACTACGTGATAGTACGTGATACTACGTGATAGTACGTGATATCATGTTTATCGCAGCAGTTGCTGCGGGAGTTGTTTGATAGGAAGATGCTTTTACAAAGAGTCTATTTTATAAATAATAATAATACTTGTACTGCAGGGTGACATTCACACCCGGATCTTATAATCTTGACTGATTCAGGTGACAAGCTCGTGCCTCCATGCTAGAGGTTGAATGTAGTCGGAGCAAGAAAAGCTGCGAATAATGTTCCGCGGTTGAAAAAGTGGAGCAGAGCCCGCAGTCTGTGGCAGGTCGTGTCAGTGGGTCCCTGGGGACATCATGTCCCTCCCTGGTGCACGAGCGAGGCAGAGGGCGCACACAGTCGACCTCCCTCCCCCTGTCGCAGCAGTTATGCATGGATGAACAAAGGCGGTGCTGAGCCCCACCACAGACCATCAATGACATCCTGTTCTCCACAGTAGTCCACCGACAACCTCGAGCTGAGCACTCGTCATGAATGTAGAGTACCGTCCTTCCACCCTTCCCCACCCGGTGAGCTAGTAGCACCTGTCCTGCTCTCACCTTTGAGGTGTCACGTGCAAGTCTACCCCATCATACACCACCATAACGGTCTTTGCTCGTTCAGATGCTAAGATTGAAGGATGATGGTGTCCTCGCTATGTAGCTTTTATTGCAGTAAACCTCAGGTGGTCGGCCGTGTTTACGACAGTAAACCTTAACTGGTCTTGCCGTGTATCCCAACTCCAGCATCTTTAAAAAAAAAAATTGAGGGTGACAAACGTATGAGGAGGTTAAACGGGAACACGTGCGAGTAAGTAAATAGGAAATTTTGGATGCAGAGGAAGAAATATTTTGAGGAAGAAATATTTTTTTCATTCCTCAAATATCTATGAAATACAGTTGATCCCCCAGTAAACAAAATGCATCAAATAAAAAAAAATTACAGGTAAACGCACAATCAAAGTGTGTTTATATTTTATTCACAACGGAAAGATTCACACAAATGCGTGAACAGAATCAATAATATTAATAATAATAATACAACCTAGACGGCAATGACAGTAATTGTTGCCCATTAAATGTTGGTTTGGAGAAGATTTACTTTAACCAGTCTCTCTAGTGAATTCCGTTTGGACATTTTAATTTTTTTTAAACTTCAGTCGAAGCTTGGGCTTAATCATCTTCAACTTCTAAATTAATCTAACATCTGTAGGGCTGTACTCCAACATCAGATGTTTCCTTTTCTGGACAAAAAAATTGCTACTTGACTACGAGAACCTGTGATGTTTCTTCATCTGACTAAAGACATGAAGAGAAGCAGACATTTGCTGGAGTGAACAGCACTCACTGTCACAAATAGCGGGTAGCTTTCTTCTACTTTCCTAGCAGCAGGTAATAAAGTAAACATGAAGTGGTTCACCGAGTCTATGGATCCGAGGGATCCTAGCCCTCTCTTGTTCTTAAGGTTGACGGCGTGTACACAACGCGGATCGATTCCCGCGAGGCGCGACATACTTTCCCTCGTGGAGCGAGAAAAGTGGAGTGTGCAGCATCTCACTCCTCAACGAGGGAAAGATCATGGGACTATTTCAACACGGCTGCGGGGCCAGCAAGGCAATGGCAGTCGAACCTGTGGTCTTGAACCCAGTGTCTGGCCTGGAGTGCCCCTCCCGTCACATCGGTCTTTCTTCATCATCTTTCATCGTCTTTCATCGTCTTTGGTTCAGGGCCCGGTCTCATGACCAACCGGCAGCCGTTGTAACGCTTCGATTTGAACTCTTGTCATGTCCTCTGTGCTGACTGCAAGCTAAGACGAGGGATTTGAGTACAAACACTGTGAACATCTGGTTATGAGTGAACGGTCCTTCACACCCTGTGAACACTGTCGGCCGTTACACCTCGTCCTGCTGTTCTCAGCAAGTACGAGCGATGTCTGAGGTACCCCGCTCATCCTCTGGCTGGGTAGCTTGTGCGACATTACACCCGTGCTCATGTACTCGCCTTAGTTTTTGATTTTAGCGTGTGTTTCCTTTGATCCTAGCCGGGTACTTTCATCTTCTTCACACCTCAGCGCAGGTAAGTGCAGGTAATAACATGGCGCGGCGGGTCGTAACTCAGGTAGCGGACAGGTGTGTGTGTGTGTGTGAGTGTGCGTGTATATGAGTGTGTGTGTGTGAGTATGTGTGTGTAGATGAGAGTGTGTGTGTGCGTGTACGCCAGCTAGCGAGGGCGATAAACAAGAGAGGCTTGGAGAAGGATGACGAAGCTGTCTTGATGCCACGTCCTTGAGTAGGACTGCTGGGATTTGCTCTCATTACAGGAACACAAGGTTTTTGCAGAGTCATATCAAGATGAGGATTGGTAACAGATGCTTTCTGTTAGTGGCTGCCGCTAGAACTGACACACACACATACACACATACACACGCACATACACACCGACACACAGCTGCATAATTTTACTTAACACTACTTTACACAGGAGTACAAACAATAATACTTTCTCTCACTCACCGTGTTTACTGAGACTGAACCAGAAAAAAGTCTTTTAAAATTAGTAAACGAACTGCGGACAGTGTAGACATCTGTAATCCGTGTCTGTATCTATGAGTTCGTGAATAAAATCATTTAAATCAGGAATTCAAGAAGAGAAGAAGGTTTAAACCAGTTCTATTAACATAAAGAAGTTTTGTTGGTCCAGAATCGCATGTATATTTGAAGACTCCAGAAGTAAGGAAGGCTGAACAGTACCCTGGAGGTAATCAACTTCGCAGCTTGTCGCATCCCATCGACCCACAATTACTTTTCTAACCAAAGATTCCTCCATGATGATGCTAAGGATGGAAATGAGAGACGAGGACACCTCTGGCGGACAAGACATCGAGAAGTTGTACTCCATCAGCACTCCAAGAAAAGTCACGTGTCATGGCGCAAGTCTCCAAGCGATTAAAAATAGACGTGTTGCTATTTTTAGAACCCATGAGCCGTTGCGAACGTGTGTTTGCTCTTGGCGAACGTTGACCTGAGCTTATTTACACATCGTGACCTCTCGCTTTGCTCAGCGTGCAGACCACGTGACTGGAGCTCGGGAGGGGGTCGCCTGCTGACTCCGCCACCTTCTAAACTTTGCCGAGGTCCCAGACAGGAATTACACTCGCACACATCAGCTCCATCCTAAATCTTTTGGCCAATACAAAAAAAAAAAAAAGATGAAATGAGCCTCCGCTGGTTTCTTTACTCTTGCCCATAGTTGGCATGGAAACCGGGATTATTACATAACATGCAGGGCTCGCTAACAGCTGGCTTATATACCGGGATTATTACCTAAAATACTAGACGTACCAACAGCTGGCCAACAGACGGTTTAGACAGCTGTATTTTTTTTTTTTTTTTACTGAACATCCAGGACTCAAGTCATGAAACACCTGTTTCTCCAGCCCACCTGGGTACATCTGCTACCTGCAGACTGACTCAAACCCAAATAGTTTTACCTGCGAGTAATTTATTCTAAGGTTCGACTCACCTCCATTTCGATGACTCCTCACATACTGTTCCGGACAAAAAAAAAATTTGTCGGCTAAAGTTTGCTAGAGAAAAATCAGAAAGAACAAATGTCCTTCTCCACAGTTGAGGAGAGCTGAGCAAGACTTCACTGTTCTCAATTTTTAAAACTTTTCTTTGCTTACTTGTAAGTTTCCTGCTCCACCCTTTGAAGAACCTGTGTTCGAGGGTAGTTTTCCAGGAATTCCCGCAGTTTGCTTGTGGAGGACGAGTTTAGCTCTGAGTAAAATTACTGATGTCCACGAACTCAAGCTCTGGGTTACATAACGAGAGTATTACAGAAACTTCTAGCTGCTGTTACTGCTGGTTACACAGCGATGTCATTGACATTACTATGGTTGGTCCGGCCACGTGATGTACCCGACCTTGCTTGGCGATCACTTCCGGTGTCAGTCGGATTCCAGAGAACCTGCGAGTGACGTCGATGCCCGTTAGGAGGAAGTGACGTTTTAAATCCTAGTTCGATTATGATCGCGAACTAGGTTCGACAATGTGTTATGAGGATCTACTGGCGTTCGTCGATCCTTGTAACTGATTGGGTGAGTTGCGATGTGAGGTATCCTAAATATTACATTACCACGTATCCTAAATATATTACCACGTATCCTAAATATATTACAGCTTATCCTAAATATAGTGTGGCGCCGCAAGCCTCCCCCAGTCCACCCAACTGTCGGGAGTAGATACCTGACTTCAAAGAGGGTTGGGGAAGGTGAGCGAGGGAGAGGATACGGATACCACCCTCGCATAAAGCTACCCCCCGTGAGAAGGGTTCTCTCTAACACCTTACTCCCCGACAACCTGAAAAGGTCAGGGACGGCCTTTACCTATACTAAATATCAAACATGTGTAGACTCAACAGACAGACATACAGACAGACTGATGGATGAACAAGCAGTAAACACCGCAGCGTTGAAATGAGAGTAAAAACAAGGTAAGCAACTCTCCCTACAGGTGTCGCCGTAGTCCACACATGTTGGTCTCTTCCTGCGGCTGTTGGAGGGTTTAGTGTTTTCTCGAGGTTTTCTTGTTCTTGTGTCACGTGTCATGTGTCTTTGGTCCTATGACCTCACATCACTGTCCCACTCCATCTCCACCCTCTACCCCGAACATCATACCACACACTTTATTCAATGAGTTACCGCCTCGGAGGTAAGACCTTTGGGTCGAGGTTTGCCTCTGGAAACCTCCATAGACCTCCTCCTCCCCGCCTGCCATCAACAGGCATACAAGCAGAGGGTGAGATGACTGACCTCAGCCCTCCACGTGTTGTACAGTAGACTCGATGCACCACTTACAATGTTCAACAAGTCAGCATGATGTTTTGCAGACATTTTCGTCATGGTAGCTTTTTATAGTAATTCGATGGCGATGTTGATGATGATGATGAGCCGGGGTTGCAGGGAAATTATGAGTCGATGAAATATGTGGAATAGAATAGAATATTTATCTTGCCAGAAGTATATTTAATTTCTTTGCAATGACAATGGATGATGAAGGACACCGGATCTTGGAGGCTTTAGAGGAAGTCTGAGTTTATTATGTCTTCTAGCGGCTTAACTAAAGCAGACATTTTTTTCGATCTCATAATCTGGTAAATGAAGGAGATTAAACCATCTAATGAGAAGACATCAACAACTACCATCAGGTAAAAAGCTAGAAGAACCGTGTTTTGATGCCACTGTCCACCAAATGACAATCATCAAACCACTGAATGAGAAACGATCAAGATGTCCTCCTCTACCTGACTTAAATAAGGAAGTCCTGGCCCACTTCTTACAAAGCTATCAACATTTCATCACCTCAAGAAAAGACATCAACTTTATGTCTCAACAGAACAGGAAGGTAGAAAGCTGATTACCCTCGACAAACTGTTTTTTTCGGGTCAAAAGGCTTTACTGCACGTTGACCTTAAGGTTTTATGTCAGTGTTGTCATAAACTCCAGAGTCCTTAATGCCAGCGAGAGGGCAAAGCTATCAATCTCTCGATAGTCTTTCAGTTCCATGCTGTTTTCTTTGCGATCCTCCTCGACATTTGTTGTGATTAGCGTCTACTCATGTTCTTATGGTCCTGCTGATCTTTGAAACAGGCAAAGAACAACAACAACAAAAATAATAAGAAGAGCAATATAAGAGTGTATTTTTTTTCTGTGTGGAGGGAAGCTGGATGTGATGTGCACGAAAGACTAAAAGCAAACTGAAAATAAATTAACCATTCGACGAAGGAACGCAGGCAGAGAAACGGATGGCATGAAGGAATGGAGAGAAAAAGTTGAAGAAGTGAGGAGTGAATGGAAGAGTTTGTGGTATTAGGAAATGAGTTTGTTAAAGAGGTTGGTTTTGAGGCTGGGATGGAAAGCTTGGAGTGCAGATGGAGAAAATGGCAAACGGCTGGACTAGAGGAGGACAAGGAGTATTTGCGAATGTAACTCGTGTTACAAGGATCAGTAGCTCAGACAAGTAAAACACAAAATACCATGCTCATTATTTTGTATAACATGGTGTTGGACACTAGACTTTATTCCTGCCACAGTGATATTCAAATAAAGTCCAATTACCTCGCAAACAACAACAACAACAACAACAACCCCTCCACCCACAAAAAACCCAGACAAACCCGACTCCGATACTGTTTTTGTTCGCGCACTGTTTCTCTTTTATCTTTCTGTTCGTCTTGCAAAACAAGCAGACAAAACTACCGTTCTCTGTCCTCCATCATCTGCTGTGCTTCCGTTATTTCAGCGTCTACTTTTCCGTTTGAACACAACTTTGTTTATCGTGTGATCACAAGAGCTAGTCAGCTTTTACACAAAAAACAAACGTGAATGTGAAAAACACGAAAAAAAGACGAAAAGAAAGAAAAAGAAGAGATAAAGAAAACAAAGGGAGAGACTGTCAGTTAAAACAAAAACAAGAAAGTGTCAACGATCACGTGCTTTTCACTTTCTCACCCGTTTGGCATTCTCGACTGTACACAAAGCGACTGAGGTGTTCGTACAAGAACAAAATATTTTTTTTCCTTGATGAACATGAAGGTTGTGAGACAAATGTGTGGGAGGAGGCTAACATCACACTCCCTCCCCACTACACTGGAGCAGTGCATCATGGACAACTATCTCTTGCCACGAGTTTGGATGTTCGTCTCCGCCCACCGCCAGTCACTTGATCTCTCCTCCTCTCTCACTGACTCTAATTGTATGGCTGAGCGGAATTACTTCTTGAAAGCTTGCCATGAAGACAAGCTGCATTTCAGCCAGTTTTTTCTTTCTCCTACCATCCTTTCTTATTTTTTTCCCCCTTCGATCAGCGTCCTTTTCTGTCACTCGAGCACTGTCTTTGCTCCACGACCCTGACACCGGGAAACTCGAGACATCCTCGGACATGCGCAGTGGATGTCGCGTGGTTGCAAGAAAACGAGAAACGGTTCACGAGGAAGGTGAGCACGTGTGATGGTGAACATCAGAAATAGAAATCTACCAGTTATAATTCCTACCTTGAGAAAATAAAAACAACAACAAACAAAACCTCAGCAGCTATTTCATGGTACCCGTTGAAAGTCGGGTGGGGTCTGGTGACTGGACCAGGGTGGACGCCATTTGCTTGGTCACTTGACCTCTTCTGGTGGCGAAAGAGGCTGTTAATTTTCTAGGAGGGTTTCTCTGATTGTTGAAATAATTTAAGGGGAGACAATATTTCCCAGATGGCGCTTGCATTAAAGAAATGCGTATTGCCCGCGAGCGACAAATTAGTTTACCTGATTTGGTTTACGGGCGTTTACCTGAACCACCTAGCCTGAATAATCTTATTACCGAGAAAAGATAATATGCATCAAGAGGTTAAATTTCGTGTCTGACGGTAAATGTTATTCTTTTTTTTATCGTTCTATTGGTCTATTCACTGTTCCTCTTGTCTTCAAATCCGAATTTGATGATGATTGGAAGTTGGACAGTCCTCGCTGATGATGAAGACAAGAGGAACAGTGGATATAGCAATACAACGATAAAAGAATGGAATAACAGTATAAGAACAACAGAAGAAGAACAGCGCCCCCTTCAGTGTGATATAACAACAAACCTGTCATCAGATTCTGTGGTAACAAACTCTCGCCACATCCGTATCTTCGCGATTCCCTTGGAGCACAAACATCAGTTGTTGTCCATCTGATATTTTACAACCGTTCATGTCAACTGTTATCATCTGTCAAAGAAGTCTATTGTTTATTGTTTGTCACATATTTTCTAGTGACAGCGATGTCTGTTAGATGGAAGAGAGAAAGGAAGGGAGGTTGAAAGGAACATCTCCTGACTGGCTAAGTAATTCAAGTAATAATAAAATAAATAAAAAAGGATTTCAACGTTTTCAAAAGAAGAATTTGAAAAAAAAATCTAAGGAAACGATTCCCTCGAGATATTCATATAAGACTGTAGCAGTTTTTACCAAAGTTCATTTCCGGGCTCAGAAGTTGAGATTGCACCTGCACTGAGAATTTGACTAGTGTGGTGTCAGAACTTGTCCATCTCCACTACAGACATCTGCTGATCTCATAAACAATAAACTATTTCTTATATTTCTCTTTTGTGAGTGCAAACATTGAGTGTTCATTGACATCTCCACTACAGACATCTGCTGGTCTCATAAACAATAAACTATTTCTCTTTTGTGAGTGTGAACATGGAGTGTTCATTGACGGTTTTTAGCAAATCATTTATTTGGAATGTTTGGAGGTGGGAGCTATTTCTAAGACTGGTTGAGAGAATCAGCACCTGCCGTGTCACCCATGTAATGATGTGTGGGTGGCAAGTTGAATCACAATCAGGGAAGTGGCAGGGAGAGGTTGCTAGTTATACTCGTGTTACATCGCAACATCCATTATTGTTTGAGTCTGTAGGTGCGAGTTTCTCTGTTCAATTTGTTCTGGGCTGGAGTGGTTTAGTTTACTCTCTACTACTATTTTGTATTAAGAAATGTCCCTACATACGACAGAAATAACTTTCATACAGTGACAATATAGTTATACATGTGAAGAACAGACAGAACAAAAGCGAAGTGACAGTCTTTCTATTTAAAAAAAATGTTTATCAGAAAAAATTGCTTGTTTTAGATAAACAATATTTTACTTTGATAAATATTGTTCATAAAGGTAGCACATAATTTTTCAAGACTTTTTCACCAATGTGTTTTTATACCAAAGAAAACAATTGGTTCAGACGAAATGGCGATTGTGTTTTAACAGACCTACCAGAGAAAACATTCATACAACCAACGAACTAAATGTCGAATGTAAAGTGCTCCTCTTTATGTGGGCTTATTTTAATGACAAGCGACAGGTTTTTCTGGATGGTGGACATTCGACAATGACAAAAACATTAGAGGGAAATCCAAGACAGATGCAGAGGTGTATTTTTTTGTTAGTAATTAACTATTGTCTTCTCATCTGAAGACATTGCCAAGTCCCTGTTCTTCACGTGCATTGCATTTTATATTTAGCATCGCATCTCTTTTTACGGAGGAGGGTGGGCTACTTGTCAGAACATTAGAATCTGCTTTCCCTGTCAGTAAGTGCGAATAGTTTTGTGGGTGGCCAAAAGGACAGGATGTCTTGCACTTGATGATCTTAGGAGAAAATAGTTGTTGCACGGTTGCTGGGGGAGGCTCAAGAACAAAGAGTTCTACTTACTTATTGAGTAGTCGTCTCCTAGTGATTTACAAACGGGGTGGAGGTGGGGTGGACATCGATCACTGACAGATCCAAGTAATAAATATCAGAGAGATCGCTTGCAGGAACACAAGAGAAAAATGTCACATCAGCCAAGACTCGCGAGAGAGTACAGGTCTGTTTGCTCGCTCGGGGTTAGTATGCTTGTGAATATAGGCACACTCTTTTTTTCTCTCTCACACTCACAAGAGAGAGTTACCTGCGTTGACAAATCATCAGCAAAACAAATAACAACATTCCAACATCACTAGGATCCACATTCTCACACAGACACACTTTACATCCTGTTGCAACTGATCCTGACCAATCTCTATCTTTCCTCTCAACAATTCTCTTATCCATTATTTTCAACAAACACACATGCCGCCATTAGCATGAATAATATATCCATACAAAGAAGAGCCTCTCTGTGAATGTCCAAAGCCAGAACAAGTGGGTAACCACCCGATGTCCTCTGTCCTCGCCATTGACCACACCACCGACTCGTCCCACTGCTTTGTACTGTCATCTGACAACCTGATTGTTGTCTTTCCATCTGCTCACAGCTTGTTACAGATGCCTCCGCCCTCGACTACAGCCGTGGTGCTGTGCACAATGATGACGACATCACAAAGGACACCCTCCCTGTGTATGTGCGAGTGGGAGGGAGTCTGTGTCTGTGACCTGGTGGGTCAGTAGAGCAGTTTCATGAATTAACTCACATTGTCAAAGATCTGGCTACAACCAGCTCCTGGGTAATTGGTCTAGTTTGTTTTTTTTTCTCTTTTGGAGAATAAATTGCCACAAAATGGTCTCTGCGGTGGGGTCGATTTGTCGTCACTTCCGGTTGTTAGATTTTGAAAACGGTAAAGGAACAATTAAGGAGAGGGCTCGGTTCCGTGGGATCGAAATCTGAAAGGTGCACCGTTAACTACCATGGAAAAATGTCGACAGAATTTTTACATAAAATGATCGCCATAGGGGGGTCAGTGTGGTTCTAGGTTATTGAGGAAATTTCGGAAGAAAAGAAAAAAAGTGCCCTGCTTATCGAGTGAGTTTTGAACTCATGACCATCTGCACCAAGGAGAGTGCACACAACCCACACGTCTTCCTTTTCATCTCTATTTCTTCTGATAAAGAGACTTCAAAGAAATTAAAACATCCCAGAGAAGGAGAGAGAAATGGGAGATGAGACGAGAATCAGTGGTAACATCTACAACCAATCGGTGCTAATGAGGACGACGACGACGATGATGATGATTATTATTATCGGCAGAAAACGTGAAGAGGAAACAGCATCACCGGAACTTTCGTGAAAGTCTAAGGACAAAACAAGACTTACAAACTGAAGAGTGACAATCGCCAATCATCAAAAGTTCAAACACCTTATTGTGTAGCACGTGCAGCAGTGGATGTATCCACAATTTCACTTTCAGTTGTAAAGAAGGAAAATCGTTTGTTGTCGATTATTACAAATTCAAAGAGCAACAATGGAAGGAAGAGGACTCCGCTGTTTACTTGGCTCACCACAGCGCAGCTCACTGACCTTAGCGGAAATTTGATAGTCATCAGAAACAGTCACGCTCGGCTGACCCCTACAGGTTAAAGTGCGTGTTTCTCCGCCTGTCCTGCTGTCCTCAAGCATGCAGGAGGTAAATGACAGCAGAAGAAGAAAATGCTGAACTTTGTCATTCACAATCCTTAGACACAGCTAACCACCTGCAGCTCTCTATCTCTTCGGATACATGGCTCTAGGATTATTTACTATTTTTTATTTGCCAATGTCGCTGTCACCCTCGCTGGTCTTTTTACTCCTCCATTAGGAAAATATTTTTATTGCCAATACATAACTAAAGACAAATTAATAGAAATATCTATAACGTATAAGATAAAACAAACAGCTCAGCATCAGACTTATACATCAACACATTTGTGTTATATAAATTTAAATTATGTTTAGTATATTCTGGCAAGAGTATCTGGCGAGGCTCATGGGATGTTTCTTTGCCTGCCAGGCTGTCAGCGCTCACAACGTTGGCTGATCAGATCAAAGGGCAGTTATTAGCAAAGGGGGATAAGCGTTGGGGCAATGCCGGCCGCTACGAATCTTTCTAAAAATTGGAGTTCGAGTTCTCTTTCTCTCTAAGTGTCGTCTTTGTCTTGATCCGCCCTGTAACTGTTTTACCCGTGGAGGCACTGGCAAAATGATCAGTTATTCCTTAAACCCTAGTTCTAAGGTTTGCTCCATGTTGGGCGAGCGGTTGCTGAAGGTTGCCGAGGGTGAGAACATTTTGCAGACCTCAGAGACCAACAGTCTGATGGCTGTACTTACAGGGCTAGGGACGCTCACGTGACCTGGTCATGAACACAGATGCAGGGCAAGCAGACGGCATGGGGCCAGCGATGCCTGCTGATGAGGAATGGTGCGGAAAGAGATATGGAAGGAGATTTTTTTGGGAGGTTCACCCGTCGAACTTGCGATAAATTATTGCATTCGCTGCAAGTTAACATCAAAGAAGACTACGCATATGAAAAAAGTGTTGGGTGTTTGCTGACACTGGATGCCGGCAAGTTCTCAGACTTATTTCTGGACACACTTGTCAGTCCAGGCTTTGATGTCCTCGTCATCTAGACAGTCTTTACGAGCTGGTATCAGCCAAATGCTTTAGCTATTTTGATGAACGCCTGCCCCCTCGGGAGATATTCATCCGCTAGCATGCGGTCTGCCGAGACGGGCTCCTGTCTAGAATCTGGTCTACAGATGCGGGTATGTGGGGGGAGGAGGTGAGCGGGGAGGTACGGGTGGGAGAGCGAAAAGATGTAAAGAAAAGTGATATCGTCGTGAAATAGAATTAGTCATAGATCACAAGGTTTGTGAATCATTGTAATCAGGTATTCACATTGGCACCAAGGACGTTAACCCTGCTACATAAAGTAGCAAAGGGAGGTCAGCAGATAGTAGATGGCCGTCTAGAGTCTTCTTCTCGGTTTATTTTTAATGCAGCTATTGAATGTGTTGGAGCTATTTAATCTTGATTTCCCATTAGAAGTTGATATAAACATAAACACCTCAACACCTCCAACTTGTAAAGTTGCAAGACCAACATGTAAAGGCCGTTTCACACTGTCCGACTTGTAGCATTGTGTCTAAAGAAGGTTGCAAAGAGTAAATAGTCTGACTACCAGCAAGAATAATCTCCTTGGTTAACAAAATTTATCCAACCTTTTCTCGAGAGTGAGAACAAGAGAGAGAGAATGGCGGAGGAAGGGTGAGAGAAGAGGAGGGTAGAGTGGTTCTTTATCGTCTGTGGCGACGATTTTATCTAGTCTCGACGGAAATGAAACGTTTGCCTCAGAGGCTCGGAATACGAAGCAGGGTATGGGGAACATCAGTGGCGGGTGCCTTTCACTGCCAAGCAGAAAATTGCTGTTTCCCAGGCAGTGGCTGGAAAATTCCCTCTACACACGCCTCTACTCTGCTGGATGACGACCTGATTTATCAGGGGAAAGGGGGGAAGACGAGGGCTCGGCACACACTGAGCCACACTCACACTTGTCTTACGGCCTACAGGACTAACGGCCTACCTTTACCAGACTAGCTCTCGACCTCCTCTCTCATTTAATGGGTCAGTGGGAGAGAGGTTTAGAAAATTGCTTTTGTGATGAAGGATCGGGGGACACTTGTAAACTAACCCGAGTTCACGGGAAATAATTGCACTGCGCCACACACACAATAAGTTAACATCTACACCGGAACTAACAAATAGATAAACAGTAAACAGTTAATTCGACCTACACGACAACATAATCTGGTCAGTCATAGCATGGTGTGTGAATCATAGTAAAGTAACTGGCGCACTTACCACTGACCTTTAGCACCTTTACCTGGCGGATAGTGATTTTTTTTCTTTTGGCTGTGTACTTACACACTGTATCTGCAAGAGTGCATTTTGATTGGTTGAGATTTGTTACCTCCGATGAGGGAGGTGTTTGGAAGGGTGGGATAGAAAGAGAGAGAGAACACTTCACACTCTCACCTGAGTGATGTGATCCTGGTCCATTGTTCTCTCTTGGCGGTTGATGCATCACAGTTGTTGTCACGACGACCATTTTGTTTTCATTGTCCATTATTTTATTTTCACTTCACGTGCTGCAGCTGTCGCCACTCGGGTGTCGCCTGTCGTGTCACTGAATAAATAGGTCACAGCAGGTGACATTAGGTCAGTGGGTCTCCCGTTGTTTCTACAGAGACTCGTAGTAGCCATCAAGCAGATGTCTAAACAAAAAGGTCAGCAGGTCTTCTGTTCTCTGTCAACCACGCCTTTACCTGGCTAAGTACAGCGGCTACACCTAAGTACACCTCGTCCATTGAGAAGTTATTTTGTGTGAAGTTTCACCAAGTGTTTATTCAGAAAAATAATAAATTCCAACCATTCAAAAAATCAAGCTCAAAAAGACAAACAAACAAACTGGCTACCGAACCATTGCTCGGCAGACAACTCCACTCCCCTCACCAAGCGTGTCAGCACGTGCCGTGTGTCGATGGGTATCTGGTGTGTGGTATGTATTCAGCCATACTTTCCCTTCTAGAATCTTCCAAACTATATTAGTGGGGGGAGGGTAGAGCACACGTGCTTACACAGCTTCTCGTTCAGCACGTGCGGCTCAGCCTATCCGTGACGTGTTGACACAGGTATGCACCCGTCACTCAACAGGCATGCGTTCTCAACCATCCGTGACCACGTGTGTGTGTGTGAACTGTTTTACAACCTTGTTTGAAAAAAAAAGCCAAAACTGTGGCTGTGATGATCCTCTCCTCCCAGTCACGAGGACTAACGTTTGCGCCCACGGGATGGACCGACATCAGGGCCGACACCGGATCCAACCTTCATTTCTTTTTTTTTCTTTTTTTTTTTTCAAGAAAGCCTTGACTTGAGACGTCTACAAAAATAAGCACATTCATCACACCCAATCATACATAAAAACACAACTGAGGGTCTCCTGAAATGGAGTCGACAACACACATTATTTATGAACCGTACGCCTCCAGACCACGCGAGACGTCAGCTGCGCCACGAGACTTCAGGGTGGACACCCGAGGACGTAGCGCGTGCGTCACTGCAGCTCGCGTTTTGCGCGTGCTCCTCCGTCCTTGGTCTGTCACGGGGAGCATCAACTGATCTTTTCTTCTCAACAATAATATGCATGGGCGGGATCGAACACACACACACGATTTCTCCACACTTGTGAGGCTTTGGCTGAAGGTGAATGTCTCGAGTTACCGCCCTTGTGGATTTGCCAATACTGAGACGCAGAGTATTTACCCCTGATCTTTGAAATGTTTCAAATTTTATTGCCTGCGCTGAATCATTGTCCTGTAGATGGTTTTTTGTTTCAAGTGTTTGCACAACACCTGGACTTTTGCCGAAAAAAGACAAGTGCATTTCGAAATTTTAATCAAATGTTTATTTATTTAGCCTTGAGCGGAAGTTGAGTTTTATACTCTAAAGCGGTTCAAGATACGTTGGAAACGAGAAAACCATGCTGAGTACTGCGGGATCAGTTTTCTGTTCGTGAGTTAGTGGGGTAGGAACCGGAGGATGAGGGAACAAGAAGGGGGACACCTACCCTCAAGGGAGGAAGAGTATATTGTTTTAAGATGTGATTCAAAGGTAGAGGAGCCGAGAAAGAGAAATGATAACTCTTGATGAGGGGAACAGAAAAAGAAGTTATGTTTTCTTACAGCTATCCCTCCATCCAAAGAAAGTAAATAGAAAGACTACTACAGAACAAAAGCATTAATCAAAGAATACACAACAGCATTTTTGTCCCACTGACTTGCAAACCTTGAATGTGATTAATATGATTATAAGTTTATCTATAATATTAATAGTATATAATTTGTTGTGATTGCGATAACCGGGTGAGTAATTTTTCAATGACTTGTGTTTCTTGTTCAGTGTTGTATCCATCTTCCCAGGCCGCTGTGAGTGTATCGGGGAAGTGGCAGGGGGATGTTTGTGTCTGTAGACAATATTCAGGAGGACGTTAGGGTCATTTCCGCTTGGCAAGGCCGCCATCACACGGACTGTCGAGACCCACAAGGGCAGAGGGAAGACAAGTCAAAAGAGTCTACATTGTGTTGTTTATAAGACCCCAGGCAATCAGTCATGGACACGATGTTAAAGATGTTTCATGTATCCAAGATCTCAGAGGATGCTTTAATATCTTGTTCAAAGAGAAATCAATGAAATAAATAAACAACAAACAAACAAACAAAATATGAAAACAAACAAAACATATGGAACTAATGGAAGTAGGTTATTTGTCCGATCATACTAACCGACAGTAAGTCCTCGCCCTCTGTATCTTCTTGCATAGCAAACTAGCAAATGCACTGACCGCATTTCGCTCAAAGCAAACACTTTCTCAAAAATTAAAAGAAAGTTGATACAAACAACTTTATTTAGCCACAGCATTCACAGATGACAACACCACACAATGACCCACACCACTCAGACTGACCTCTCCACCCACAATATCACGGGTGAACCCTGTGAAACCCGCACCCAGCGCACCATGGATGATGTCTGATGAATCAGCGTTTGGCGCCAGACCCTTCGCCTCCACCCCACACCACGGGAGGGTTGACTACCTTCCTCGCTCTCTCCTCTTTTGGTTTCATCTTCACACGATATTTTACTGCGAAGTTCACTTAGCAGCCCTGAGGGTCGGTACACCTTGGCTTTGACCTGTCCGGAAGTCAGATTTCCGTCTGCGCGCGCAGTCCTATTGACGGTGCAGATGCTGGAAGACGAGTTTACTTTCGACCTTTGGCCAAGCAGCTGCTGTTGGTGCCGACGATGATGAGGATGATTAGGCTTCTCGCCGTTTTTCCGTTACTCTCGGCGCTGGCAGCTTTATTAATCAAAGGAGGACAGTTTGCTGGTTTCTGTCCTCCATCTTCTGCTCCTGTCCGGCAGGTGATGACGGAAATAAATGGCGCTGTCTGGAAACTGTGCCAGTCCTTTCTTTTATAGTTTTTTAAAATCCACTATTCACATTTCTCCTTACCTTTCACGACCTTCTCTGCGACTTCCAACCAACAGCTTTACCATCTCAACACCATCTCAACATCTACTCTGTATAGTTTTTTTTTTTTCAGTTTTGATTCAGCAATCGTTACAATCGTCATCGTCGTCGTCGTTGTTATCAACCACCCTCCTTCCTTTCTAATTTCTCCTCCTCGTCGCCATTAAAAGCGAGTTTCTCGTCATTGATGGAAGGACAATTTTAGAACTTTTAAAACCTCGACAACTTTATTTTAAAAGACTGACAATCTTTTTTCGGCATCCAAAGCCAACGAATCCAAGATTCCCGTCTGCACCGAGCAAAGATTTAATTCTGTTTAGACGGATCCACTTCAGGTGGTTTCTGTCTGACATTTTTTAACTTCCCATAATTTCCTTAGAGGCATCAATTTTTTCTCAGCTCACTAGACTGCAGACATTTCTTGTTGCAGAAAAAGTGGGAAATGTCCGCCGGCAGCTTTTTTAGCATTACCTGGTCTGCAAATGTACTTCTGTTGACAAAAACTCCATGAAAATAACTTTTATTACACCGGCTGGAGGTAAACAAACCAGGTGCCGCACACAGTCCTTGTTGAGGAAGATTCTAGAACTGTGAGCAGCTGAAGGTCTGTGGAGAATACCATTGCCTGCTTCTCCTGTCATCGGTTGCTCTGACCTCTCCCCGTGTCACCAGTAATTTTTTTTTTTCGAGAAATCTGATATTGGTCACATCTGAACATAATTCACAAAGTTGATGAGAACTTTCAAGAGACAATAATGTCATCTGACAGTTGTCTCTAAAGATGTACAAATGCTGTCAACACTAAAAAGAAATCTTTGAAGATTAGAATCTTACCAGAATTCTGGACTAACGAAGTAAAAAAAAAAGTTCTGAATTTTCGGAAAGAATGAAAATATTTCTTCTGTAAGACTCTGCACTTTCTCAATCAACCTGAAGCCATGTTTGTTCCTTATAAATGCAGTGTGGCCATGTGTGTCTGTGTGCGTGTGTTCCACACCTGGGAGCTGGCGGCGGTTGACACTTAGTCCCATCCACAGCGAATTTCCGATTCTCTCCAACTCTGGCAGGAGTCCACTTCCTTTTTCCATGCTTCGGTTATGAAATTGTTTTATGAAACTATTTTTCCAGGAGTATGTTTACTTGCATGCTTATTTACTGCGTTCGAAGATGTTACAGGTGGTTTCAAAGGAAAAAGCTATTACAAAGAGGAAATTTCAACTTAGTCTAGTATACAGAGCAAACCTAGGCTGGCAGAGTAGCCCATCCACCCCAACCCCGACACAGAGACAGAGACTGAAGAGAAAAAAAAAACCTAACGACTGGCACAACCGCAGCTTTGACCTCCCCTCCTCCTCTCGATACTTCCTACCACAATTGCTAGAGACGAAATGTTAACCTGTCAAGTTTGGGAAGGGACATCAGGAGTCCCCTGCTTCCCTACGAACACAAGACGCATGAATAAACTCGACTCAACTCAAATGAAGCGACATCAGAAAGTTGATGACAATCACAGCTGGAAAAGTTGGCATCAGAAATCAAGCGGAGCGAAGTTAGGTAACCTGGTTAGTTAGTAATTAAAACCCTTTGGACACTGGCTCTACTACAGTAGAGCTCCTGACAGAAGCACGGGATTATTTTCTGTCTTGAACTCGACCACAAAACGTCATAAACTTCGATTTTTTTCCGTCTGGTGCTTCCACTTGTCGGCCTGTTAGCCCTCGAACCGTGTTCCTTCATTTTATTTCCTCCTTATGTCGTCGCCATGCTTCTCAGGGGAGGAAACTCTCTTTTGTGTTTGTTGCACGACAGCGAGGCTTTGGGTGCACTCTTCCACTCTCTCTCTCTGTCTCTCCAGAATGTTAGCTGTGCTATCATGCAACATCAAAGTTTCAGGTTGCAGTAAATTTGTGAGGAGTATATTGACTACATTATCTAACATCGCCATTTCACTTCCTCCTTTCCTTAAAGTGCTGGACTGATCTAGTCAGGGAAGGTAATAATACATAATAACACTGCATACCTCATTACCAGCCTCACATACAAACTCACTCAGCTTGGCAATATTCTCTTCCGTCGCCACACGGGGAACTCTCGTTAGCACCGCTGTCACGTGACCCCACAGACTGCAGGTCGATGACGTGCACGCGCTAACTCGTCCTGTCGTTGACACGAGGTGCAGTCAGTCGATGACACATGCGGTCCCCTAGTGGCTGGGTCCTTCCTCGTTCTGGAAGCTTCCAGACAAAGTCTGGTCTTGAGATGCTGACGTGTGACATGTCACGTGTTCACTCAGCTTAATGCGCGATTTCCGCTAAGGGCTGATACCCGCTCAGGAGGTTCGAAGACAGAAGAGAATTCTTTGTTCTTCTTGTCTTTTGCAGTACCTAGCTCTCGTCTGATTCAATAACACCGGACCCTGAAATGCAGGTCAAAGACCCCAGGAACCGGTTAACGGCTGAAAACAACCTTTTCCAAACAATTAGTGACATTTACTAGGATGGTGCTATCATCAGGAGGAAGTCTGTACACGTGACGACAAATGCCGCCCATGCCACCCTTTGTGTGGTTTTCTTTTGTTGGTGGTGGTGGAGAAAAGACCAGAAGCTTTGTCTGGTGTCAGAGGTCGAGGACAAGGCGGGTATTCCAAGGTTATTGAGGGAACAGCCTTTCCTCCTTCCCTCCCAACCCCCACATCTGTCCAGGACAGGACGAGGCGCTGACATATTCCCTCAAATGTCACTTGTCCATGTCAGTCACACTCTGAGTCACATTCGTGCTTGTCCTCTGAGTACAACAAACCTTTCTACGCATGCGCGTTGACCTTTAGGCTGCTGACCTTCTGCACATCGGCTTCCAGAAGCTACAATCAACGGAATTCCTGATATGGACACGGGCGTCCATGGGGGCGTCCACGACTGGGAATTCCACCTTCACCCTTCTCTCCATTGTGCTACAGTGTATTGTTCTGCCGTCACGTGACGTGAGTCAACACGGGGAGGATGGCTGGCTCCGGGGTGGATGGCGGGGCCAAGTCCTCGAGTGCAGTTGCAAGAGTAAATCGCTGTTGACCTAAGGATCGTAAAGTCTTGGTTTGAGTTCATCGTGGATGCCTCCCTTGACAGGACACCTACTGGCCGTCAGGGGCATTCCCCGGGGTGCTTCCGCTTTCATTTCCTTTTTATCTCCCTTTCCTCTTCTGATCATACTGCAAAATGCTCGCAAGGTAAAAAAAAAAAAAAAAACCAAAAAAAAAATCATGTCAACTGAACCAGCTAACTAGGTTAGTGTGCTACTAGGTCGCCAGTCTGTTGTAATCAGTTTGCGATGTAGTAAGGAGAAGATCAGGTTGACTGAGCAGTCGTCACGGTCAGTGCCAGTCCTCTAGCAACTTTGTTCGTCTGAAGTCTCGAGTGTCTTTATGTGGTTCATCATTACCTACATGAAATCAGGACAAAGGTGTAAACTGGACAAAATTTACACTGACATCTATTTTGTCGGTGGTTAGCGATGTACACGAACAGCTAATGAGACACATCCACGCACACCCACGCACACTTACACTTTCTCTCTCTCCCTCTCACACACTCACACACTTACACATTGTCTATTGTCTATTGTCTATTGTCCTTGAACTCGAGTTTATATTCACGAGGAAGTAAACAGCCGGGGGTAAGCACTTGTGTTGCTGGCGTCAGACGTTTCCGGTTTATCCTCAGGTGTAGATGAAAGTTTCTTGCTCTGTCAAAAACAACAGTCGTTGTCTTCTCGATTTTTATGCCCACGGCTTGATGCGACTCGCCTCGGATTTCACTGCAGGTAGAAAGTCAGAAGCTGGGCTACCTTTATATCCTGTTACACCTAGCCATCATCATCATCATCATCATCATCATCATCATCATCGTGACCTAATACCTTATTACCATAATCAACCCGTTTACACTTATCTTTAGAAACTTCTACTTTTAAAAAATATTTCTGGTATTCATTTCGCTTGCATATCTTGAAATCTTTCAATTTATTAGATTGGTTTATTTAGCTTCAACATTTATCACAGTCAGTTCAAGATTCGTATGTATATTATTTCTGTGCTAGGAAAGGAGGGCAGTGGGCCTCCCACTGTACAGCTTGACCTTTGCCTCTAGTAACGAGACTTCAGTATGTGTTGAGACAAAGGCAAAGCTCGTCATCGATGACTCGGCAAAGATGTTAGTACAATGCCGTCTTGATGACGAAAGAGATAAGTGAATTGTTGGCATACAACAGTCGGGACATAGACTATAAATAGAATGGATTGCCGGCAATCTGCCGACAACACCTGTTAGCATGTCGCCAGGTTGTCTGGCAGCAAGGTGAGCCTTTAGTCCACAACCACAGAAGGTCGAAGATGGACCGGAAATAAATACTTAAGTTTATTGCATAGTCATTGGTATTTAGTTTGGCAAAAGTCGTGGATATTCATTCATTTCCCCAAACTTCAAGCCAGTTAGGTTGAGAAGGTTCACTTCTGTCAGCATGAGAACTTTTTTCTTCTCCTCTTCTTCCTGTTCGTGCTGATGGCCATTAGAAGCCAGGTTGTGGCAGTTCACACAATCAGTTCGTCAGTCACCAGTTGACTCTAGTCATGGTCTCTGGTGGCAGCACTGTGAGTGTCATGTGTGAGACATAACAACCTATGGTTAGACAAATAAACAACCAGCTCGTGGCATTGTCCTCCGTGGTAACCAGCAACAAGAAACTCTCTTATTTGATTAACGGAAAAACTGGACACAAAGATGGTGTGCATAAGACGATGGGGTGAGCTGTGTCAAAACAAATCATAGTTAACAACAACAACAAAAATGTTTATGTAATCGTCGCTCTGAAGACAAAGCTCTAAGGCAAGAAGAACATAGTTTATTGAGAGCACCAGGAGACTGAGTGTAGTGAGGCACAGAGTTATAACACAGAGTTATTGCCACCCGAAATTAGAAGGGTATTGACAGTGGAGAGTATACTATGACCATGGCCTTTGTGTTGCATCCTCTAGTCTCCGTAAGGTACCCCCAGGACTCGGGGTGGACAATTCCCGTGGAAGCAGTATTCTGTTATTGCCTTTGTATTGGTCGAAGCTGTGTCCGACATTGATTGGCATCTATCGTCAGAGCCCAATCGCACAATATCCAGTACCTGTTGGGACAGCATCTTGCATTATCCTCCACTAATTGGTGGCCGCTACCTCCTGGCTGTTTATGTCGACATTTCTGTTGCTGCTGTAACCGGAGGAAACGTATCCGCCATCTCTGAGCCGAGATAGAATCTTGGAGGGTAGTTGTTGGTGAAGTAGGTGGGAGAGCTTATGTCCACCAGGCAATGGTGCTGGAGTTGGCGGGGGAGGGATTATCTGCCCAGCTGGTGTCTTGTTCAGGATGATCTCCCCTGAGGGTGAGTGCTGTTGTCTGTGTAAGAGCATCAGATGGTGTGACTAGACCATCGACAACTAGTCTTCAATACAAACACTGTGTGACTAGACCAGTCGTCTTCGTTCGGTCCCGATTCCTGTATATTGTTCACAGTCTACAGCTGATCTTCATTCTTAGTGTAACTAAACCAGTTCTCTGCTGTCTCGACATCTACACAGTCCATCAACGGTTGTGGCGATGGTGAGGATGGATATTGTACAAGACTCCTGTTCCTTCCTGGAAAATAGCACGACCGTTATTTAAATGGAATGTAATGGTGAAAGCATGTCGTCTGCCTGCCAGTGTCACGACTGTCGTGTGATGTTTATGATTGAACCCTTGGTCAGCGCCACAGTCACTGGGGACAAATACAGGATTTCTCGCACAAAATGCAGTTGACGGAAAGATAAATGGATTTGACGAAAATTGATTGATCACGATGGGTCTTATTGCTTATAGCTTTTTATTTTCACCAGTCTTGCATTTTGAAAAAAAAATATTTTTTTGTTGTTTCTTTTATTTATTTTTTCTTTTTTTTTTTTTTTGGCACGCTCCGATGTAAGCACCTTGTGAACCTGACAATGAAATTTGTGGGGCAGACAATAAATAAGGGAAATTACCGGCAGCTTAACAAAAGGACACCAGCAATCCTGAGCACGACACTGCTGATATATGTAAAGGTCTTTTCTCCTGCTACCTCAGCGCCATGTCCTGCAGTTGCAGCACGAGTGGCTCACCGTACCAAAGGGATGCATGTCTGAGAGCCGTTTCCCTAGAAAGTCAAGCCTCTCCACACATGGGCTTTGCTGCTCTCGTGAACCGTAAGCTGGCGCGAGCAAAATAAAGGGAATTTTACAGCCACCCTCCATGTTCATTGCCAACAAACGGCAGAAAACGGTGGGCTTGTGTGACGTCACAACCGCTGCGCAGACAGGCTTCCCAGCAGCCGTTAGATGCAATGGCCGGTTCCGGTGGGTTGATTGATACTCACGAAGCTTGGAATAGCTTGGCAGACTCCAATGCATGTCCGCACTCATCCTCGCAACTTTATGTTTATTGCTTCTCTCCCCTTCCCTTCCGGTGCCACAAGTGGCGACACCTATTTAGTTTTTGCGTTTCCTTCGTTTTGTTGACGTGGGCGTCATTGCACGGACCTTCAACATCTCTTACAGTCACTCGTGTGAAGAGCAAAGTGAAAGTTTTACCTTTTAAACTGCCATTGTGTATTTTAAGTGTATCTTCCAGTTCCTCGTCGTCTTCCAGTCTTGAGACTTTTCAAGAATCTGAGTTCTTGTGGAAACTTACAACGGTTTCTGAACATTTGTAGCAGGAAATGGCTGGTAGAAGGTACAACGGTCCTTCTTAAGCGGTTCTTTGTTTTTAGCCAACTCTCCAGGCCTCGCTTGCTCTTCAGATGGTCAGGATGAAAAAAGATCAACAGAAACTTCCATGCGCCGGGTAGTCAAACAAAATGTGATGTCCGCTTGTGTTTGCTCCTGCGCCGAGGGTGATCTGACCAACGTCTATTGAATGCTAGCTGCAGTCAAACACCTTATCTTCCAACCTCAATCCTTTTTCTTTATAATTTTACTGAGAAAAAAATTCTTTTGAAATCTTTTACTGGATGTCACTTATAGAGATTGACTAACACGCACGCCAAATATATGACTGTCAGAATAACGTGTAAAGAACTCGGTAAACAAATATAAACCAGAAACAAAAACAAAAATATTCCATGCTGAACGAAATCCACTTTTTTGTCAGTCTGGAGCTGAAATCTTGTCCAAGACAATCCTCTGAGGTCTGGTGGCCCGAAATAGGTGGTCCTGCGTCTTTCTGTCCGGTTTTGAACACAGCGGGTGGCGGATTCAATCGGTCAGGTCCGACACAACTGTTTAGTTACACACTCACGCGCTGGGCTGTGCAAAACTCCTCCAGTTACACTTGGTGTTGTCCTCCGAGGAGGAAGAGGCGCGCCTGTGGGAAATATTTGTTTCCGTGATTTATGTCGACACGAGCCGCCGCCATCATTCTCCACATGGCCGACGGTGTCACGGACCGGGCGGGAGAAGCGGCTTGGAAGAAAAAAGACCTACATCTCGAATAGACTAAATAGAGAATCGAATGAGCCTGCAAGTCACGTGTGTAGAGCCCCACAGATTCCTATGTCTATGTTGCTACGTCACCAGCACGTGACGCGTTGACGATGACGTCAGGATGGTAATGGCGGATAACGGCGATAAAAATGAAAAATTAATTTTTGAACGGGTACAAGTTCCATGAAATTGTTGATAGATACAAACTCTGAGTGACGGATTATCAGAGAATTGTTATCGCGCTGACTGAGCAGTTTGCGATGACAATGACGACAGAGGAAAACGACCAGCAGATGGCGATGAGGAAAAGATGTCGGATCAGATGTGAGTGAGAATGACATAGTGGAGAAAACCAAGAGCCGGTCGGTGCAAGGAACGAACCACTTTGGTTTGCTGTAGAAAATCCAAGTCACTGCGAGCATTCGACAGTTTGTTTCCAGAAATATTTCTCTGAAAACGCATTCCGAGGCTTTGCCGAGGTCGGAATCGGATATAAACAGAGGTTTGACGGGATTTTCCATAAGTAATGTCAGATGTAATTAGTGTAATTATCATCAAGCATGTCACAGAAATCAGATCACGTGAACACTAGAGTACAAGCTCAGTCTGTCATTTCAAAATTCCAAAGTCTGGGCTGGAATCAATATCGCGGCCAGAGCTCCTCATTAAATATTTAGGCTCCTCCTCTCATTTGCAAGTTTCTGTCAGCTCCAAGTTTCCAACTTTCTGGAGACTTCCATTCCATGTACTCGGTAACTCAAGTAGGCCAGTAGTTAGTGCGCCCTACTCTGGACTAGGTCAGTGGGTCAAAGGTCACAATATCCATATAACATCTCCCACCTCTCTGTGACGAATACTTTATTTAACAGGAAAAATAAAATTTGAAAAATAAGACAAACATTGGATGGAGAGGAATGGCTTCACTGTGCACATTTATTTCTCCGGACACGGCAAGCGAGTCACAGTTCACTGCCCTTGCAACTGGTGTCAACCCAACATTTTTCTTTTATAACCTGTTAATGGGAACATTTTCGTCTCGGTAAGAAATAGAATGAAGCTCAAATTACCTAATGTACGCAAACCTGGAGTTTAAATACAAAAAAAAAAAAAAAAATAGTATTTGATGTCTCTTGTGTGTGAATCGAGTACATCGAGGTTGCTTTGCAATTCTTCAAACTTGAGGATGTTCACATCACACCATTCGTCTTCCGGAAATGGGTTTTCATGATTGCTTTTCTTGAACAATGGCGAGCACACTGAGTAAAGTGCTAACGGTCTTTTCTTTTTACCCGATGAGCTGCTACAACAAAAATACAATGTTGTCTTTAAGACTGGATTCATATGTCTCGCTCAACATCAGGTTCATGGCTAAAACTAATCATAAAATGTAAAGTAGTGATTGAGTAAGTCCATGGACGTGTGCAGGTGGATTGCCGTCTGCCGAGACCAACTCTTGTCAAGTCCTCCGCTGTTAGTCTCGGCGAGCCTAAACAAAGAATGTGAATAAACCGGAAGTTTTGTAGTCTCATGCCTCGTTTAGTAGTTAACTGGAAAAAAATCGTCTGCCAGCAGTCCAGTAATACAAGTCCGTGGTAAATCTGAGTCAAGGTTTTGCCCATGCATACAGGTCACAAACAAATTTCAGAATTGTCCATTGATACGTTTACTTGGTGAAGGCTTCAGCCAATGGTCTTTAGGTGTATCTTTGTACAAACATGACGTCACCATTTGGACCTTCTTCGCTGCTTGGTGATGTTTGTAGGCGTGTATCTCGAGAACGGAAGCGGGGGTGAGTGTTCGCGATATATGTTGAAACAACATCTTGTACGAAGATTTACTCAGTCACAGACTGCTCACCCTCATCGTCACCATCTTTAGCAACGAGCTGGCATCTTGCTACCTGTTGTCCTTTAGCTCCAAGTGTTCGTGCGTGTGGTCTGCCATGTCCAACTGTCCAACAACTGTTTCTTTTCTGCCACAAAGAGCAACAGATGTGACATTTGAGTCTCTCGGTTGTTTGAGAGGCTGCTGCCTGCCTCACCTCCACCTTCTGGCTCAGCGGTGGACACGAGTGTCGCCAACTCGTCCATCATCAACCTTCCTCGTGTATTTGTTCTTTGAGTTATATTTAGCTTTCGTGGTCGTTAGCCTAACTTTTGTTCTGTCCACATCTTCCCTCTCCTCCTCCCTTTCATGAAGTTGTGCCCCTTGCTGTGCCATTACCTCTCTTCTGTCGACTCCAATGTCGGGGCAGGCGGCACTTTGCTGTATTTAGTGGTCATACATTTCCGCGCCTCCTGTCACATCGTCCCCCATTATTCCTCGCCATCCCTTCTTTCGAAACAATTTCTAGCACTTAGTTTTGTGTAAATAATGCAATTACCGGAGTGTTTCTTTATTTTTTCTGAACTCAAAGTGCGACCCTGTCATTGACGACACGAAGCAAGCAGCCAGTCAGGGTTTCGTGTCAAAGTTCAACTATTTCTTGCTTGATGGGTCATTCAGGTTCTCTCGTTTTTTGGGGGCTTAACTTTACAGAGTTTTCTCCTCGTGTCCATGAATGTATCCTTGTACATCAGTTGACCACTTGAAACATTTTCAGTTGTTTATTTACTGACTGGGAGTGTAATTCTCTGTGATGTAGGGGTGGAGGGCTGGGTGGATTCACGTGCGACTGTCTGTCTTGCGGTGGAGGAGAAATCACAACATCTACCTCTCGAAGATTCGGGATTCAATCTCGTGTGTGGGCGAAACTACGATGTTCTTTCAGCTCGGATAAACAACTTAATGAAAGGAGTAATCAGAGCGAGGATGGCAAGTGGGAGTGAGTGTAAGAGGAAGAAGGTGGACCTTCTGGATGGTTTATTTTACCAATATTATCAACATGGTCAGCCCGGGTGGAGGCTTGATTCCACGTCTAGGCCAATATTTGTTGACGGCGAGGGGCGCCATGGTTTATATTGTTTATTTCTCACATGTTTGTCATGCATCGTCTTCGATCTTATCGGTTATTTCCAGCAAGAAATGAATGACATGGCATCGGAATTACCGACAGCTTTATTTACTTTGAATACTGAATTATCTCAACAACCACCCAGACAGTCTTTGAGGGTCCAAATCCAACACTAAACTCGTCTAAGCTCAAAAATCACCAAAAATTATCAATGTCTTTAGATTGTCGAGAATAGACATTTCTGATTATGTTGTGATGTTGTGTCTTTTGTTTTGTTTTGAATGATGCCATTGTTGTTGTCTCTCACCTCTCACCTGGTGTCCGTGAGTCCTGCTATATCATGTCTACATTAGCCACCTAAAGGTAGAAAGTGTCGACCACTTTTCAAGGGACATTTTAGAATTTTTGTTTATCGAAAACAAAACCGACTCGTTCGAAAATAATTTAAATTTATGAACCTTCAGTAACGAGAGAGCAGGAAAGAGCATTATGCTAATTATTTTTTAGTTTGTTTTCGATAGTAGACTTTGCCAAACAAATATTTTTTGTTGTAAGAGACTGGAAGATGTTGACATGAACGTTGGCAGTTGTGTTTCGTCGCTTCTCCAACCTTTCCTTCGTTTCTTCTTCTGTTTATGTAAACATAGAAATGTTTCTCCACATGAAAGAACACCCTGCCTCCCAGCTCAGAGAGAAAAGTCTCAAAATACAATCTGAATGTCGCAGTAAAGCTCACTTTCTGTATCTTTCTTCTATTTAAAGCCAAGTTTGAGAATTTTAAAACATTTCTGCACGAGGACTAGCTTGCATTGTAGTCAAGGCTGTTCGTTTCTGCTCTCTTCACACAATTTTTTCCCCGCATCCACCCTTAAATCAATTTCTAGAGAGTTTCGATAGTTTTCCTACTTTATTTAGATAAAAGATTGAAAATTCAAAATTAAAATTCAACACTGTAACAGTCCGAAAACAAATAACAATATGTCATACAGTATTTTGTTTTGGGTTTTTTTGTGAATTCTACAGTCTTCAACAATCACTAATTCTTTTTTTGTCTCTCATTCTAACCTTACCTTCCCATTTCTGTCTGTCTGTCCCTTTACTTTTTCGTTTTTATTCTTACTGTCTTCAGCTTCAGTGGCTTGTGAGGTCTGTATGTCCCCCCCC
>SRHC01001904.1:57814-77307 GCA_004794325.1 Pomacea maculata
CCCCCCCGATACCAGTTTTGTTGCCACAGGGCTCGTGGAGTCGCCAGGGCTTCAGAAATGGAGAACATCTCGGTCATTGCCAGCATTTCGAGAGATTGGTAGAAACTTGCTGACATTGTTAATGTCCCCCCTCCCTCGAAAAAACAAACAAAAAACAAAAGACTACTAGTAATACTTCTAATGTTATTGTACTACTTGATTTTGTAGAAGATATGTAGTAGATAGACACTCTGCCTGTAGAAGATTGACACTGTGTATGTAGGATATAGACTGACTGTCTGCAGGTCTCTTCTACCTTCCTTCTTCTACTTCTTTCCCTTACTCCTCTCTTTCATTTAGAACCACATTAATTCAACTTTATTGGTAGCAAAAATTAGACAATAACGATTGTGGTGCGATGGTGTTGTTGTTGATAATGATTATTTTATCTTTGTCTTCCTGTGTGTGTATATATATATATGTATGTCTGTGTGTAATTTATGTAGCGGTGGAATTTAACGTTGAAGGAAGTTTGTAACAGAGAAAGTACAAAAGTAAATATCTGGTGGGAAAGAAAAATAGAATAATGGAGCCTGCATGGCCACCAGCACTGGAAGTAGTCCCAGTAATAATTGTCACGAGGCAGTTGTACAGTTATTTTGCAAGTCGTGCTCAGTGTCACATAGTCACCTGTACAGTAGAAGAAAACGAAAGAAAACGAGGGCTGGGATACATTAACGTCTCAGCTTCCATCATCTCCGGAATACGTGACTGAGCTCTTGCCCTCCGGGGTCAGACCTGCTGGTCGACCTTATTGGGGACAATTAATCCACCCGAGTTACCTGACAGTTGATCCAATGACCAGCATAACCTGACTTCTAGAAAAGGTCATTGTGTAATATCTGCGTAGTAAAGATTGCTAGAGTGAAAAATAAAAGCAAATTGAGAAACATGAAAAATGGAGGAAAAAAAAATAAAAGATAGAAGTTGTTTTTTCTGTCTAACCAAACTGGTGCTTGCTCCTCAATCAAATATCAGGCGGCTAAACTGTATCTGTCTTCATTCTGAAACAAAACGATGGACAGAACAGGAGAGCATGTTGACTGTGGTAGGTAGACCTAGGTTGTATGGCGTCTGTTAGTGTCAGTGAATTTACTAATTATAATACTTAATACTTCATCTTTATCAAGGGAATAATAATAATAAAGTTTATATATACATAGCACTTTAACCCGACATTAAAGGCACGATAAAAGCACTTTACTGAACAATAAAAACATAATAATAGAAATGAGTTCAGATGTGGCAGTAAAAACAAGAAGGTCCAGTAAAAGAATAAATAAGAGGAAGGCACTGAAATCAACCCAGGAAGCTATCAAATGACGAAACAGATGTGCAGATCGATGTTAGATACAAGATTAGACACAAACTGACGGGCAAGGAGAGAGATGACACTAAAGCCATTTAGGCGAAGGGGACATCACTCACTGCCCGCGAGAGTATAATGTCTGTGATGTCTCCACAACACCCGAGCTCCTTCCCCGTGAGTTCTATCATCCACGACCTTCATAATAATTAGTTTATCAGGGACAAAGTTGTTGCCAAAGACTAATCAAATAACCCACCCGCTGGGTAAAAGGACAAAACAAAAAGGTCAAGAATGTTACATACGGGTAGCAGATGTACCCGTCCTTGCGTAGGTTGACCTGCGGGGTAAATGGGTTTTAGGAATACGAACCATAAATGACTGTGGACGCGAAAGATGAAGAAGATTTATTGCAGTTTCATTAGTTCAACATTGTTTGGTCTTCTGATCCCCCAGAGAGCTGGACGTGGCCATCCCGCGACAACCGCCGGTCCTCCATTTCCGCCAGGACTTGAAGATGAGGACGCCGCGGTGTCCGCCATTGCTGCCATTCTAGGGTAAGTAGCTACATGCAAGGTAACCTGCTGAGGGCATCCAACAGTGGCGACCTCTCTTCAGCTTTGCATCCGATGTTTGTTGACTTTGGAGGACGAGGGTGTCCTGTTCGTGTCACTTGGTTGATTGCCTTTAACAGGACAACTATAGTCAAGTACGTGTCTACACCGGAAACTGTTTTATATGACTGTTATGCCGTTACAGGAAAAAGCGAAAAATTCATTTTCAAATATTTAACAGAATGTATCCGTTTATGACCCGGATGATGCAGTGTGTGTGTGTTCGTGGGAGGGATTGACAGTATGTATATATGAATGCGATCACTAATGCCGGATTGTTTCCACTTCCACTTTTACTGGACTTCCCCGATGCGCCAATAGCAGGAGAGGACATTGAATAAGCAATAATAATAATAATAAATTCTAAATGGCTTTTTGAAATACAATACAAGTCCTCTTTCTCTGAAAACACACACAAATAATCTTAACCCTCTTGGACCTGCAAATGGAAAAGTGTTGGAACTGAGGACAGTAAGGACCACCTTAGTCTTGGGCACAACGCAAGAAGAGTATCATCAATCATTTGATGCAAATATTTGGCAGGTGTGGTTGTCCACTCGTCTGCCAGACTCTTGTGTGTCAGAAGATGAGAGCAGACCTCAGTGTCCTCCTGCTGATGCTGTAGTACCGAGGGCTGCTGTCCTCCCTGCCTCCTGTCCCCCGTTCTCCTCCCCACCACCACCTCCCCACCACCATAAAGCAGGCGCGTGCAGTGTCATGCTGTCAGCAGCCAGCATCGTTGTGGACCAGAGGTCATTATCGCGGCCTTGACCCCACAGTGTCTTTGTCGGCAGCGCAGCACTTCCGGTTTGTGGGATGGATATTATGGCGCCACTCAGCCAGGCTCCATATTGTAGTCGCCGCCGTCCTTCGGGTGTTTTTTTTATTTGTTGGAACTTGTTCACATCTGAACCTGCCGTCCACCCAATATCGTCAGTAGAAGAAGCTGATGATGACGAAGATGAAGAGGGTTGATGATGATGGTGTTTTTGTTACAAAATGGCAAATTTTGAGATGACTTTACTAAGATGAATAAAGATCTCTCCGTCGAAAAGAAATAATATTTGTCTGGTTTTTTTTTACCGACCAAAGTAGCTACTGGCGGCCTCGCTGACCGGCCATGCGAAGACCAGTGTCCACGATGGCGCCACACGCACGAGATCTCGGTCAGGTGGTCGGGAACTCTGACCGGAATGGGTCAGACTGTATCTGACAGCTATTTTCGTTTGGCTGGTCTCGGAAATGTTTGCTAACCTAGTCTGATGATTAGCTGATAAGCTGATCAGTCGGCGTGTGGTGAGAAAGGAGGGAGCGAGATAGGGGGAGGGGAGAAAGAACAGTGATGGAGGGCAGTGGGGTGGAGGAGGAGGAGGAGGAGGAGGGGCTGAGACAGTCCTGCAAGTGTTGTTTGCATCCAGTGCTGTGTACACCACACATACTCTCACTTATAAAGACTGAGGGTGGCTCAGCCAATGACTAGCGGCGCTGTGCCTGTACCTTGCAGACCCGGATGTTGCCTAGTGACCCGCTCATCGACAACGTCATGGCCCCCAGCCTCTATTTCATATCATAAACCATCTCATTCCTCTATAGGAGTCTGCTTCCATCTGATTGCTTGCGCCACCTGGTGTCATCCTGGGCAGCCAGCCAAAGCCCACTCCTGCTCATTGACTCTATTGTCCGTTCTTTTAGAAAATGATTTTGGTAATAATCTGCTTAGAAACGACGACGACGACGACGACGACGACGATGATGATGATGATGATGATGATGATGATGATGATGATGATGATGATGAGGAGGAGGAGGAGGAGGAGGAGGAGGAAGGCATACACAGTAAATATATTTTGCATGCTCGGCGTTCTTCATCTTGTAATTTTAATTCCCCGCTCCCAATCTCGCGAATTCTGTCCCCCAGCTCCCCGACAAATGGTGGCGCTGCGAGCAATATCCCTCCAACACGAACCCGGACTATCAGCCGTGGTCCCCGGAGATTGCATCGCAGGGGGGGTCGCAGTTGCTGGCAGTTACCAAATATCTTCTGTATCGAGCTTCACCTCGCTCCTTTCATGATTGGAGGAAATCGAGTTACTATTTTTAGTAAAGGTCGAAGGTCGGGATACGGGAAATAGTATCTCGCAGTGTATGACGGGAAGAGCCTGCAACGGAAGACAACCATCTCGCGAGATGCGAGCCTCGTCAAGAAGGGAACCAGACTGTGGTGAGGTGGACGCTCGCGAGGTAAACAAGACACTGGACATCAGAAAGTCTGGATACTTGGCTGTCCTTTCTCTCCCAGTCCTGTGGTTTGTTTGTTTGTAAACATCAACATCACTGTCTGTGCAAGAAGCAAGCTCTATCTTTGCGGTATATATATATAGGTCGTTGTATTTATATCGAAAAAGAATTAATCAGTTCGGGTTTCGTTGTTGACTGGGGAAAACTACTAACCTTGTGGTAAGGACCCAAGGCAGACTGACCGGTTCGAGACCCAGTCGGTGCAGCTTACCTCCCAGCTTGATCCATCTGTTGAAGGGATACACGATCCACGGAGGGTTGAGGAGGGTAAGGCAGGGAAGGACACATTAATCTACACCACACACAAAATTGACCGAGATGAGCGGGACCTTTAACTATTCAATGCCCAATAACCGACAGGTGACACGAAACCTCTTTGACACTTGACCTCATTAGTAATCAACTTGGGGTGTTCATCCACTCGGTTGTATTTGTCAAGTTGCGGTTAAAAAATTAATTGTGAAGCACCTCACCATTAAAAAGCTTTTCCACTCATGAGTCGGGTGCCACCAGCCTGTTAGGGACTCATCCTGACGACCTTCCCAGCATGCATACTGTTACCGCATTAAAGCATTGGATTGAGTAAGTTGGTAGACCGGAAGTTGGGTCAGAGATGTGAGCAACATCTGAAGCTGTGTTGCAATGTAGTCACGTGGTCAAGAGGGAAGTGTAGAGGAGAGAGAGAGAGGAAAAAAGGTCAGAGAAAGTGTTGAAGAGGCAGAAAGGACGGAGAGTAATGTCCCTTGGCTTTTAGGGTCAGTGCTTTCATTCGTTTTTCTCATTCTTCTTTCTGTCATTGGCCGTGGAGTTTCATTAATTTGGATGTCAGCTGATCCTCTCTCCTTTTTCTTCCCCTGCCTGCCCCTAGTTCAGGGTTGTTTTGTGCTTGTGGGAGCTTGCTCTCTGTGACTGGGTCTCTACAGCCATTGTAGGTGTCGCCTTCGTCAAGTTACTCCAGTTCTGACATTTTGTCATCGTATGACCACTTGTTGTACTTGCTGACTGCTTCTCCAGTTCGGTGGAATCCGGACCTGCGTGTGTCAGCTCCCTGATGTGTTGATGCCACTTGTCTACCAGAACTGTGTGTGCACCGAACATGCACCTGTCTCCTTGTCCACCTGCCTCCTTGTCCACCTGCCTCCTTGTCTACCTGTCTCCTTGTCCACCTGCCTCCATTTGATCGTGAATTAACCCCTGCACTGGGCATCGTGAGCTGTGCTCACTGTAACTACTCTGTCTGCCGATACACGTCTGTAGATGACTGCCTGTAGATGGTCTTTGCTGTCTCGTGAAGGATGCCTGTGAATGTCGAGCAACATGACGAATGCCACCAATGTGCTTAAAATGTTTTCCTCCCGACCTTGCCTCTGCTCTTCATGGCAGAAATAACCTGCGATCTTTGAGAGGCTGAAGGAAGAAAGCCTCCTGCCGCCCACACAATAAGAGTACAGCCGTCCCTCCCCTGAGCCCGGGTGGTCTCTAGAGCATCTTGATTAACGGCTCTCGAGAAGGCGTTCTTTGAGTCTGTCAGAAAATACGGCGCCGGAGGTGGCGTGGAAAATCAAATAAGTCCCCTAAGTAGAAGGGGCTAAATGGAATGGGCCTGATCCAATAAAGACGATTCAAGGACAGGAGTCAGTGTTTACTGACCCGCAAATACTCGCCCAGTCCAGAAGCCCTGTCTGTCCCTGTCTGTCTCCTCCCAAGGCCAGCGGTCCTGTCTGTCCTGACAAAGCCAACCTGGGGCTGTGTGCTCGGCTAGTTGCATGGCTAACAGTGAAGTAGTCTGTCAAGATGATGGTATTCTATGTTGGGTTAACACACTTCTAATTGTTAACAATGCCGGGTGCATCGTGGCCACCTACCGTCCACCCGGCCTCGTTCTGGTCCAGGAGCCGGGAAGGCTGGTGAAGCTTCTGGCTGTCGCCTCCAGAGAAGAGCGGGAGGACATCAGAAGATGGGAGTTTCCGGGGCAGTTAAACACAGTAGTGTGACTAAAATATCAGCTTATAACAAATGTTCACCTAGGAATGAATAAATAACACTGGCACCACTACAAGAGTAATAAAACACAAAGCCCATCTCAGATTTATGTTTGGAGCTTACTGGCAGAGACACAATGGAATCAAATTGCAAGTGTAACGGAACCTGAACAAAAGACTAAACACGAGAGTCCAGAAACCGTGGACTGTGTAGGTAGGTAAGCACTTGAACGTCTAGAATGTTCCACTCAATGTTGTGTTTGGTAAGAAAGAATTTCTGTAATTTTCTCAGATTTTCTGTCTCTTTGTTTCTCTATATCATCACATATTTTTGATACTTTTTAGTTTCGCTGACGAGTATTTTAATTAGGATGTCATTCAATGAATAATGGATGTCGTGCAAGGACGTGAGTTATTGCAGTCCATGGCGTGAGATGACACAAAATGACAGGACATGAAATGACAGGACACGAAATGACAGGACATGAAATGACAGGCTATGGGGTGAGATGACATGAAATGACAGGACGTGAAATGAGATGACATGAAATGACAGGACATCATGCCTACATTTTCCCGAATAACCAAAGGAGTTGTAAGAATTTAATATCAGTCATCCCTACTACGGCTTCCCATCACGTTCCCCTCTCTGATCACATGACTGAGTGACGTCAGTGGGGACCTGGCGGTTGGCTTAACGGCGGTCTTCTTGGCGTTAAATCATCCAACGGATGTCTTTTGACTCGCGGGGTTCGCTTCCTGTGTGCGTGCGCCGTGTAGGAAGGTCTTAAATCTGCGATTGCTTTTTTTTTTTTTTTTTTTTTGTATTTGGAGTTTTAAATGTTTGCGCTTAAAGAGAAAACCGTTTTATTGCAGTTAAAAAAAAAGTGGATTGGAATCAAGACATGTCACGAAGGGTTACGCGTGCAAGGAGTGAGAGAGAGGCTGGGATAGGAGGGAAGGAGGAGTAAGAGATTGTTATCTCTGTGAATGTTCAGTCTCTAAATCATGCAGTCTCTCTCGGGTTCAGTCGGAGTGCTCAAAAACAAGATCAAAGAGGAAGAAAACAACAACCAGAAAAAATGTTTAGTTTGCAAGTAAATAGGATGTTTGCTTGACTTCCCTTGCAGCCCCACTGAAATGGACTGGCGCCACTGTCTCACACACACCCACACACACAAACACACGCACACACACCTACACACACACACACGCACACTCGCGAAAGGCTTCATCGTCTGACCAGCAGTACGTCACTGGCCACGTGCTCCAAGACCGCATGTCACGTGCAGTGAGGCCGAACCCCATCTGGCGCTCGACGACACGACTGTAACGTTTTTACCGAAAGAGTGGGTTGAATGTGTTTGCGAGCGCGTGTAACATCTGCATGTAAACCACGCTCGCCGCACTCTTTCACCTTTTTCAACAAAAAGGTCCGGCCAACGATTAACACATTTAATGTTTATGAAATTAACTAGCGATGAGATGAGGATGAAACAAAATAAAAGGACACTACCCCCTCCAGCGTCAACCTCTTCCAAACGCTTCTCAGATGGTTGGCGCCGACGAAATCACTGACCACGGGACTCTCACTCACACCACTTCTTGGTCTCGTCTCCACCAGAAACCGTTCGACCTCTCTCTCTGTTAACTCGCTCTTCACGGAGCTCTCAACTCTCACCAACTGCTTGGTCTTCCTCCACCAGAAACCGTTCGACCTCTCTCTCTGTTGACTCGCTCTTCACGGAGCTCTCAACTCTCACCAACTGCCTGGTCTTTCTCGTTACCTCTCCTCCCATTTTACGTCATTCCATCTATGACGTAAAAAAAAATGAGTCATACCGAGCCGCGTCAGCGCTCGCGCGACTGCTCTTCCCCTGACCACAGGGGAAGTAAAAAATAAACACGAATCTACCTAGATTCGTCCCAATCGCGAATCGTTACAACGACGACTACTGCTGCTGCTGCCTGATGATGAAATAAATACAACCTGCTCATCGTGTTCTCACATAAAGTGTGAGGCAGCACACTATTGCCTTGTATTTGTCTCATTAACATCTCAAACCCGGGTTTTAATTAACACGAAGACTTGGAGTGTCCAGAGGACGATGGAGTTTGGCAGGGAGGCGCTGTGACTGGATGGTGAGTGGTGTGTGCAGTGCTGTGACAGGTTGCACAGGTATAGGTACAGGTACAGGTACCCCAGGTGTGTGTGGGTGGGTGGTATGCAGGGGCAAGAGATGCGGAGCCTCAGTGAAATGCTGGTCACCATGACAATGAATACAGAGGGTCGCAGGTTCAGATCTCGCCTCAGGAACACCAAACAGCTTATCTGGATTTGGGACATACATACGGGTGTACACTAGCGCCTCCACTGCAGCTATGGTATGTAATACCAATCAGAAGCATGCTAATTAACCACCATAAAGTAAAGAGACAAAGTTTGTGTGTGTGTGTCGTCGTCGTCGTCGTCTAGACTATGAACGATACCAAGAATACAATAAAAGGACATGTGACATTATAGTGCCACGTGCAAAGGTGGAAAACATGGCGCTCGTTTGTGACTAGAATGGCGACTAGCCAGATGAAACCGGTTCTAATGATACATCGGACGTGAGGCAGAAACCCGAGACAGCTGTGGCTACGTGGTCCTACGTCTTGAGGTAATTAGTGTCGAGTTGTGCTGGCTTCTCCTGGCCTGCCTGTCCACCTCGCCTCGCCATCCACCATCCACCATCCAGCCAACCTCTGTTCCGAAACTCCCCCTCCCCAACTCCCCTCCCCCTCCCCAACTCCCCTCCCACTCCCCAACTTCCCCCCGCAAACACTTGGCCGCTGGCCTGTCGCGTACCGCCCTGGGTATCGATCCCCACAGACCTCCAGGACTTCTACACTTGATTCCAGCCACGTAGCGGCCAGCGAGGTGCGGCTGTACCCACAGAGTAACGGTCATGACGTGGCTGTTGTTCACGGCACGTAGTTAGGTCATTGCACTACGTGGCGTCACGTGATTGTGAACGTACTGTGAACATACTTTACACGACACTGCGACTTTTGGACGAGTTGTCTAAGTCCTTGGTGGTCATTCAAAGATGGTGTTTGTAGTGTCGGCGTGGTTGCTGTTCTTGGCACGTAGTAAAGTCGTTGTATTACGTGGGCTTTACGTGATGGTGGAAGCTACTGTGAGCATACTATACACTACGCCGTTATCTTCGGACGAGTTGTCCAAGTCCTAGGTGGTCATTCAAAGATGGCGTGTCGAGCTCCTACAAGATGTCACGATGCTGTGTGTTTCATGAAATCGGTCCACTGCATATTATGGGATAGCAAAATATCAAAATATCAAAATATGAGCCGGTAGTTCGGTCTGTCACGTGGTACAGATATGAGAGAGGGTTTTAAAATGTTTGTTCTGTTTCCACATACCAAAGTACCTATGTATGAGATTTGTTTCTACCCGTTACACGATATTATACACCCGGCTTTGTATGGGTACATGGTATCACAACACAAGTGTTTGAATCGGGTGTCTACCTGTCATGAGATACCCGAATACATTAAGCTGATATTTCTACCTGTTACATGGTCTCCATACACTGAGCTCCCTCTCTGAGGTCACAGCTTCTACCTGTGGTGTCTCTGCCAAAATAATTCCTCCACAGGACCAGGGAAGCACCCAGACAACTGAGCTTGGCCCACCCAACCACTCACACCAAACTGCGATCAGTGCTGCGCGCGGTCCAGTCATGAATGTTTAATTCATTAGCTCAGGTTCAATGCCCTGTCCCCCCCGCTCCCTCCCTGTGGCTGAGCACTGGTTTCTTGACTGGTCTCCAGAAACAGTGGCAGCTCGTCTTACCCGGCATTGGTCGGGTGCCAAAGCCAGGAGGAGACAAACGATGACACGATAGTCTCACCTGGCGGCCCAAAGTGAGGGCCCAGGCAGCAAGGTGAGAGAGCGAGGCAAGACACGTGACCGTGAAGACAAAGGTTACATAAGAATTTACAGACTCACATTTAGTTTACAAAAATACTGGAAATCGCTTAGATGGTATACAGCCGGAACTTCTTTTCTTAACTTAATTTATTTGAATTTAAGATGCACAAAGGAAGGACGTCCACAGAGAAGGAAGAGAACACACAGAGATGTGTTTCAATTTAGTTGTTCATGGAGTCATAAATGAACTGTGTGACTTCGATTTGGAATGTCGAACATTGTGTCACGTGCCTTCAGATATGTTGACAATAACAGAAACAAGATTTGCCGTCTGTGTCACATCCACGAAGAGGAGGAGTTCATTTTAGATTGTCATGTCTGATAGAACTGGGAACAAGTTTCGTTCCGAAAATGTCTGACATTCGACCGAATAGCTGTCAACACTGATGCCGATGTCAACAAAAAAAGCAACAACAACAAGCAATGAAACAATACTGTGCAACCTTGCCAAGTTATATTTAGCGACAAACAAACACTCCTCTACAAATATTCTACATCTGTTGTGTGCTCTACACTTTCCCTCTAATAAGTCGACCAAGCTTTTTGCACGCGCCTAAAGACCTGACAACATAAACTATTGTGTTTTATCTCACACACACACATCATATAATAATAGTATAACACAACATTCACAGTAACTGAGGCGATGTACAAGCGTAAGTATGCGTGTTCTCACCCTCTCTCCCCCCGCGAACACTTGACGAGGACAGATGTGTACACGCACGTGCACTTGTCATGGCAGTCAACCGCCGTCAACAACAGGACCTCAGAGGACATCACTGTACCTCACAGACTTTCACAGGACATCAGAGAACTTCACAGGACCTCACAGGACCTTTGTGCTGATGGCCAATGTCGCAGCCGCTAGATGGCCCTCGGGTCGTCCCTGGCCTTACGTTTGTAGTTTTATTGGGTCTGTGATTTTATTGCTCCGCATTTTCTTTGTTTTTTGTTTGTTTGTTTTGTTTTTTTTTTTTTTTTTTGTCTGCTGGTTTTGTTTTGTTTTTCATCTCTTTGTCCTTACGTTTGTTCGTCTGCCTTATATTTCGTGACATGTTAACTTTGCCAAAATCTATGGAAATCTGCAGGAGGGGGAAACCCGAGGCAGTTGGTGTGGTGATGACGTGTCGAGGTACTGACCTCTGAAACTTCACAGAACAAAGATAAAATTACGAGGTTTGAATATTTCTCCTCATTTTTTTTGGTTCGTTTTACGGTGCGAGATTTTGTTGTCGCTTTTCGCCGGAAACAGACCGGCCCTTGAAGCAACAAAACACACCTAATTATAGTTTTCTGAATAAAAATCCAGGTAATAACTTGATTTATGATGAAGCTCTTCCTCCCTCCTCTTCTCGCCCACGATGGTCGAGTTGGCAGCTCTGTTCACACGATCATGTCTTGAGCGCGAAGGTTGCTGGGATACACATCTGATGGCGTGTGAGACTCGCATCCATCGCCTTCACAAGAGATCATGTTTGCCTCGTTAGGTGTCCCCTTTGGTGTCCACCCGCTTCTGCTCCTTCCTTTCAGGTCGCCGGTCCTCCGGCCGCCATCTTTGACGAGCCGCATGCACCGAGGTATCGATGGAGGATCCTTGATAACGGAGCAGGGTGGTGGTTGTATGTGATCTTGACTATACATCTTGACTACATCGCAGTCAAGTTTCCCTGAATGTCGGAGGATGTCGGAAACACGTCGAGACTAGTTCGAGGGAATGTCGGAACTATGTGAAGGTCGTGACAAAATATCGGGAGGATACAGGTTCTTTCTCCTGTTCATCCGTTCTTCTTATTTTTGCACTTTTCCACCCCTACCCCGGCTCTAATAAAGTTTGAGTTGCTTTCATCTGTTCATCGACATCTTTTTTTTGTGAGCCCATCTTAGCGTAGCAACTGTCGTTACCTCAGAAGAATCAACACACTCCTCTTCCACTTCTGTCTAAACAGTCACTTCACACCTTGTCTCACCTGTCTAAACACAAACCTCTCTCAGATTATTATGGGAGGTCTACAGGCAGCGGCCATGTGAGCTCGACAGTGGAGCAGAAATCTGATAAACCAGGATCGAGGCTGAGTGTGCTTTACACAGTGAACCACTTACATTGAATACTCTCACTTGTTTACACTTACCTACGTATGTTTCAAAATGAATTGCTCATAAACAAAAACTTTGTTTTTCCACTTTTAAAATAAATTTTCCTTGAGTATCAATCAATCAAACAATAAATTAAATGCCTTTGCTCATATCTCAAGCACACCTGTTGCTGTGTTGGGACGCGTGCGACATGAGCTGCAGTGACGCATGACGCTGCACGTGCTGCTCGTGCTGCTGCAGAGAATTTAGGCGCCGTGGTGTACGCATGCGCAGAGCCCTGCTTCTCTCCTTCCTTCTCTGTGTGCAAAAGTCCGGCTGACCCTCGCCTGACCTTTCGCTGCTGCAGGCGGCTGTGGCCAGAGGCGCATCCCGGGAAGATTCCGCTGCCTGGGTCTCAGGGGCTGAGGTGGTGAGTCGTCTGACCCTGTACTTTCTGTCTTCCTGTTCGCTCAGACAGACAGACACACGCATGACGGCTCTATCCCTCCGTCTCTCCCCCCCCCCTCTCTCTCTCACGGTTACTGATTCATTCGTGGTTCAGAGTAATCCTTCCCCTAAGTTCCCTCCAATTCACAATTTATACTTTCTTCCCTCGCTCAAATGCCCCTTGCGCTAAATGTGGCTCCAGGTTCTGAGAGAATAATTAAACATAAAAATAATTGATGGCTACGCAATTATGAAGATAATTTGTGGGGGATGACAACATGCGGCTTCACTTTGATGGGTTTTATTTTTAGCCACCATTTTATTTTTTCTCGCACCCTCTCTCGCTTTGTCTTTCTCTCACCTCTCTCTCTCTGCCTCTCCCCTCCCTCTCTGTGTCTCTCATTCTCATTAATGCATTCGAAGCTCAGAAAACTGTGTTTTTGTCCGTTTGCATTCTGACTGCACGTGCTGAAAATAAAACAGACTTTGGTCGGATCACGTGACCTTAGTCAGCATTTCATTAGAATGTCTGATCGCGCAGGAAATAGAAAGTAGGTGAGTGAGGCTGTTTAATTATTCTCTTGAAGTGATTGGCTTTCTCCGCCCGTGGAGACACCGTCAGCACCTCACCTGTCAGCACCTCACCTGGCCAAACTCACTCACAGGTAGGAGAGCGACACAAGGGCAAGGTCTTCTACAGACAACTCCTGCATGAAACATTGAAACACCTGACCCCCCCGTCTCCGACCTCCCGCGGCTTCATTTAATGACTTTTGTGTGAGAGAGAAAGACGCAAGGACGGGTGTGATGACGTCACGGACAAGGTGGCCCGAGCCGTTAATAAACAGTTAACACTTTGGTTGGCTTAGAAGTGGATTTAAAAAAAAAAGTATAGAAACTCGTGTGGAGGACTAAAGTTTGTCGCAAAGTGCGGACAGTGTGACGTGGCCCTCAGTACAGCCTCAGCCACTTGCTACAGTCATCATGTAGTCTGTCAGTGTTGACTGCTACAACCTCAGCACCTGCTACACACAACTGCCGTAAGTTCAGGCCCACAGAACAAACCATAAACACGAATTCTCGGACAAAAAGGTTTTGCGAGGAGGAGCGGGGTTGGGAGGGTTGGGGGAGGTCGCCACGGTATGTGAGCGAGAATTGAAATTTGAAATGGATCCGCCGTTTACTTGTTGAGTAGACGAAACAAAAAATGACACAGGCGCACGCTCTGTCACACACACACTTACACACACACACTTACACACACATACACAACAACCCACCACACGTACACACATATGCAAACACACACACACATGTACATACAAAGTCTGTTACTTGTTTGTTTGTATGTCACATGACTAGCATCGCCCTGCTTACTTCACTCTCACTCCCTCTCACAACTCTGTTCACCAAAAGGAGTTTCAGCCTCTCTCTCCTCTTGTCTCATGTTACATAACACACCGACTTCCATATTGTAACAGAGAAAGATTTGTGTAACCTCCTGTGTGTTGTGTCGAGTTACAAAACACGATGTAACATGTCACAGAGGAGGAGAGTTGGGAGGTTTGCTGTCTGTTGTAGCAGCCTCTCTCTCAGTCCTGCACGTGCAGTATCCAAGGCAACCATTATTTACTATATATTATTATATACATGGACTTACTACCTTTCTATTTGTTACAAACTAACTTTGTCACATTTTACAATTGTCACATTTATCACAGATACGTTTGAGAGCATCGTAATATTTAGTTTATATATAACATCTACTAATGTAAATCACAAAGTTCTATTTATAACATCTGACTACAACACACGCGGTGATGAAAACCTTATTTTAAGAAAACAAAATAACTTGTGGTAGATGTTACCTGTTCGGTCACAACATGAAAACATTTTCTTCTTATAATTTGAAGGTTCACATCGATGCTCGCTCCGAAAGGAAAGTAAGATAAAAGTTTGTGAATGACAAAGCGGAATCTTTAACAACATTGTGTGCATCGGAAACTAGACTGGAGGAGGCTTGTGAGGAGGAGAGATTCATACATACAGTATATCTACGAGTACTAAAGACAGTGAACATCGTGTCCACACACACACACAGGCAGACAGAGGGAGAGAAACACGCGCGCACGCATCCAAACACACCTCGTGCCCCTGATCAGGGGAGGAAAGCGAGTACAGCAACTCCCCATCCTTGGGAAACCCACGACCACCACCTCCACCACCCTCCTTGTTCTCCCTCCTCACCCTATACCCATCCCCCTCACACACACCTCACATCAGTGCAGGCACCAACGGCTGGCTGGCTAGCTGGCTGGCTATTACCTCAGTGATAACTGCGACCAAAGTAAAGACTGGAGTGGCACAACGGAGAAAGGCTTCGCGGAGCAGACGAGCGCCACCGCCTGGTGGTGTGGTGGTGGTGGGTGTGGGGGGTAAGGGGGAGAAGACGAGAGTTGTCTTCCTTGGGCCTGCGAGTGTCGGAGGAACAAAGTCTGCGAGAGCGAGGCAGGCGGCCAAGACAATGACTGACGAATCGCCGTCTGCCGCAACACAGGAACAGACACGCGCACGCACGCACGCACACTCGCACAGGGTCAGAGTTCGTGGAGGTACGCGGGTGTATATAAGCTCCCACACTTGTTGGTGGCAGCCACAGTTTGTGGTAGTCGCTTGTCAAGGGAAGATATATAAATATACACAAGCGCACGTGCATGCCCTGGAGGAGGACAGACGGTTCTTTGTGGAGTGCGGAGCCAGGCTCTGATGGAGGTGCACACCCGCTGCCACTCACACATCCTGGCGGTTACCAGCAACTTGACTTCCACGAACTTTTGAACTCTGGGCTGACCTCCTCGCACGAATCCTTACTCCGCGGGAAGCTGCAGCACTCACTGGCTGCAAGTGCGACAGTAACTAGACACCCGGCAACAAGCAGACCTCAGGAAAAACTCCTTCATTTTAAAAAAAATATTTTTTGTTCCAAAGACATCAAAGAAAAAAGATTCAACAATGAGAAAATGATTTTATTTTCCTTCAAGAGCCACTTCTGCAGAACAGTGCTGAGGATTTTGCAATGACATTCTAAAGAAAAGACAGAAAAAAGTCCAGTCGTCGGACCTCCCAGTGGAGGACAGACCATGTCAATCCACCCCCGAGGTTACTCCAACTTTTCAAAGAACAGTCTTCGGAGGAAAGGAGTCTGATCGCACTGAGACATCGTGAGGACACCAGCGATCCCCGGGGACTGATGCACACGTGGCTGAACCTCCAGGCGGCTGCTGCAAGAAGTTTCATCGGGTGAACTGGAGCGTTTTCATCACCAACTTCCTCAGCAACCGTCAGCAAAGCTCGAAGAGTTTCCGGACATTTTTTTTTAAATTGATCACTAACGAAAGATTCTCTCCTCTCCCCTCGAAAACGAAGAAAGCCTCTCAGGAGGGAGAATCAGGAAGTGAACTGTTTTTCCAGGTACACTCACCAATTTCCAGCCACCCGACCGTGAGCAGTGTTTAGTGTTGGTGTCGGGAGAACCGAGCGAGTGTGCGGACAGGTAGATGCCAGCACACCTGTTGGGGTGACCAGTGAGTGGAGGAGAGTGACTTCAAGCGGACCCCGGGGGCAGAGGCAGGTGCAAATGATGTCCAGGAGTGACGTGGACATGGTGGCCGTCGAGACTATCATTGTGCAGATACAGGTGAGAGGTGCGATTCCCTGCAGGTGCGATGAAAGGAAGAGAAGTGTATGAAGGAGGGAGTGAGAGAGAAAAACAGAATGACAGGTAGGATTTTCTCAGATACTTACTGTACATAGATGAATATTATCTGATATATGACACAAAATATTGTGAAACAGCTGGCATCCACATCGACTGTAGCAGTGAGAGACTAAGTACACACCAGTGTACAGTCCACTCTCACACACATACCCGGCGCAAGCACGCGCGCTTTCCCTCCACAAAGCCTTGTTACTCCTTTATTAAGTCTTCTTTCTCTTTTCCCATTCTTCTCTCTCTCCCCCTCAGCATGCACGTGGTATATTGAAATGTCAAAATGTGAATCCGCGGAGAAGTGAACACCTCCTCTCCCCCTCCCGTGTAGTCCACCCGACACAACTGTCGAGTACGAGTGTCGTACAGTGGCGCATGCCCGGAAATCACCTTAGTGTCCTCGTTGACCTAACGGCTCCAAAGTGTCTGTATGACCAACTGCCGGTGTGTTGTGGTCGTAGTAGCGGGACCTAACTACAACTACAACATTTCGCAGACGTTTGACCGCTGGTGGTCTGTCACCAACACCCGCTAAGACACAAGGATGGAAGGAGGGAGGGAAGGAGAGGGAGAACCGCGGTCGTCATTTCTTTCCCCTCTGGATGCAAATGTCGCGGGGTGAGGCTGGCCAACGGTAACAACAGCAACAACAGCAGCAACTCGCTGCACGCGCCGGGCCGTGGGATGAAGACGTCGCCACACGAGGCGTCAGACCCGCTGTCACGTGTCCTCCACAAGGCTGACGTCACTTAGTAACAAACTCACGGGCGGAAGTGACGATAGATGGGCGATGAGGGGAAGGAGGAGTTTGAGGATAGACGATAACGAGACGAGAGAAACAGGGAAGCACCGTAAATTTCACACTGTAAACCGTGACTTTTGACCCCTGGGTTAACCCTGCGGCTTGTTTTAGGATTTGTCAGATTCCGATTAATTTTTTGATGAGCTTCATGTTGAATGTGAACTGTTCACATTATTACAGTGTGAACTGTTCACATTAATAATGTGAACTGTTCACATTATTATAGTTTGAACTGTTCACATTATTACAGTGTGAACTGTTCACATTATTACAGTGTGAACTGTTCACATTATTACAGTGTGAACTATTCACATTATTACAGTGTGAACTGTTCACATTATTACAGTGTGAACTATTCACATTATTACAGTGTGAACTATTCACATTATTACAGTGTGAACTATTCACATTATTACAGTGTGAACTGTTCACATCCTTACAGTGTGAATTGTTCACATTTTCACATGAAAGCCGCACACAGTAGAAGCTTTGAGATCAGCTGCTGCTGCACACACCCTCGTCATGCCGAGCTCGAGACGAACTGCCGACGATGCAGCTTCCATGATGTAGATATGATGTAGATATTTACGCCTTATAAACCACTCAGGCTTATATATATCTCTCCTAAGAAAAAAACTTTTTTTTTTAATGGTGAATGCGGCTTATATCAGGTGCACATAACAGACCGCAATGTTCGGTACCTGTGTAGGCGGGTATGTGTGTGTATGAGAGAGAGAGAGAAAGAGGATGACTGTTATTTACAAAGTATTCAGGGTATGATAAGTATGTAAGGTAGGCAAAACATACTTTTTTTTTTTGGATACATTTTGTCCTTGCGCTGAAAAGCGAAAAGTGTGCTCAGCTGCTGCAATGACAAGACGTAGTACACGAGATGTAAAGGTGCGAGAGGTGATGGAGAAGGTGAGAAAGTTGTAGTCACTGGTGTGTGGAAGCAACGGTTACTTGTAATCTGTGTGCACGTGTGTGCGGCTGCGTAGTAAGTGTCAGGACACTCGCTCTCTCGTGTTTCCTCCCGTGTGTTTTCTTACCTTCTCATGCGCATGCGCGCGCACGCAGAATACATTTCATCACTCCTTCTTCCTCTCCTTGCGTTGTCTCTTCTCTCTTTCACACACACACAACGTGGCTCACTCTGAGGGTCACAGGTCATACGCCGTGCGCGTGCGAGCGTTGCCAAGACGGAAACTACGTCGGCACAACGTATCACGTATCGTGCAAGCCATCACGTACACACCAGGGGTGGATTTCATGTTGCGCCTTTATCCCACTTACCAGCGAATAACTAGTTTATCAGCCCTTAAGCGCAAAAAGTGGCTCCCACGTCGAAATTAATAGCGAATAAGTCGGCCTTATCGCGGGGTAAGTTATGGTCAGGGGGGACCCGCCTTTACGCGGCTATTAGGCGCAGAAAAATGGCGACTGTAGTAGCTGTGCTCTCGCTAAACAGGCGAAATCTTGTCGAAACAGAATATTTAGGGACAATTATATCTTTACAATGATGTAGAAGTGTACACGAAATTTGAATTTCGTGGAGTTGATAAAATGTCTATTGCCTATGAGGTAGAAGATGAATTGGAAATGTCGAATCGAGGGAACAATGTTCCCTCAAGCAGACGAGTATGCTTTGCACTTCGCAACGGGATCATTTTTACGTGTGTGTGAATGTGTGTGTGCGGCGATTTGATCGGAGTTTCCGAAGAGAAATGTCACCAAACGCTACTACGACATGCTCGACGATGGATCGTCTTTCCCGACTAGCGAGAGGCAGAGAGAAGGGAAAGTTCTGTGCCAGCGGTGGTTTTTCCGAGTGTTGTTGGATACATCGACGGGACGCATATCCACATTCAGGCGGCGAAAATAATGAGCACCAATACGTGAATGGAAAATATTTTCATTCACTGAATGTTCAGGTAATACTTTGTAATCAATATAGTTGCCTTTTTTATTCACATATGACTAAACCTTTCGAAGTACCATAAATTGTTGCAGTATAGACTCTTCTCCAATGCCAAATCAGGATAAATACAAGCATTTAATATTTTCCCCATAGACTAAAATGTTCTCTCTTCGAAAATTTTGCAGATAACATATCTAATCACTTTAATATCTGTTAAACATTTTTGTAAAAGCAGAAAATAGACTGCT